>WAAG01032293.1:257-27404 GCA_013390105.1 Tichodroma muraria | reverse complement strand
TGTGGAGAGTTTCTTCTGCTCTTCTGCTGTTTCTGAGTTTCTGTGTGAGGTGTGAACTTCCAGATCAAATGAAAGGAGGTCACAGATCAAAGCTCAAGTGTGGAACCAGGGAAGGAGCAGGTAATGAAGGCAAAAGTGAACTCAGTCTTAAACAGAACATTTGCACGGAAATGTTCCCCAAACTGAAAAATTCCATGCCAAAATATCTATTGCACTGCTAGCGTAGGAATCAGAGTAGTGGTGAATTGATAGGAATCTCACAGGTTCAGCAACAAGGATCCATTGTTTTCAGAATGGTATATGGAGTTCCTGGTTCAGTGCTCTTACTCCATTGTGTAATAAATAAATAAATTCTTCACTTCTTATTAATGCTATCTGGATTTGAAAGGAATTTATATGAACTTCATCACACTGAATTGTTTCGATGATTCAGAAAATGGAGTGCTCCCTGTGGGTGAATACTTTGTTGGCTTTCTGGGGTTAGACTAGCAGTCTACTACACAGAATAACTTTGTTCCCCAGTGCTGAGCAGCATACTCATAGAATTATTATTTGTGAGTAATATAATATTATTGTAATTAATATTCCATATAATTATATATTCCATAATTATATTATGGGATAATATATCCATAATATCCATACCATGAGTATGATATACTCATGGAATATTACTATCCAGAAGAATGTAGCTCTCCTGTGATCTTTCCCAGAATTCAGTGTGCACTAAGAGAAAGCCATGACCTCACAGACACCTTGCAGTATTTTTCTTGTGAACAGTGAGATGGGTTCTCCTCTGCTCTGATCCTGATTGAGGGTACAGCAGAGGTGTGGAGGTCCGCTTAATTATTTTGCATATCTCAGTTTTAGTGTTCCCAAGCTGTGCCTCACTTTGAAAGGATGGGTAGCTCATGTGACTTCTGTTAGCCCTTGGAAGATCTGGAGCTTTGGATTGAGCCCACAGATGTCTCAAAGTGGGTGTTCTTTACATCCTGGGTCTTAAGTTGGGTTAATTTCCCATCATGTGAAATGAGAGCACTATTACCTGCCTTTAAAGTAGATGCTGTATATGGGCTTTGAAATGTAAAGCAGATACTTTCATCTGTTCTTTTTAGATGACATACAAATTAAAAATTGCAGAGTTGTGAATGTTGTATATTTTATTTCCAACATGAACCACAAACCAAACATTTCAGGGGAATTCATGCATCGGTAATGCTTGTCACTGATCTTTTTAGAAACAGTGCATAACTTAATGTAGTAGGATGTTTCAGAAAGGAAAGAAATTGCTTGCAGGAGGCCTTGTATTGAGATTAATCTCTCAGGAATGCAGGGGGTTAACGGTCAGGCTGATTAATCACTGTTAATGACCCATCAGGAAATCTGTCAGGAAGTGGGTAAAAATTCCTGATGGCTGATGTGAAGCATTGTGTGGTATGCTTTGGTTTTGATGTTTCCCAACTGATAGTCTACACTGGGTGTAGTTTAGTTAGTTACCTTTAAAGTTCTCAGGACATGTGAAGGACCAGATGATATGATGACCTTGTTCAACCTGAGTAAGTGAGCAAGAAACTTTCCCCGTTCATGGCTGTGCAAGTACATCGCAACATAAATGCAAGAAAGTCAGGGATTGCTCCTTCCCACAGCTTCCCAGAACAGAGTCTGGTAAAGATGCAGAAAGGAAGCGTGATCATTCCCTCATTCCTCCAGACCAAGCCCACAGGGTACGGGGGGAAGAGTGGAACAGGCAGCTTTCCCTGTGTGAACAAGGAGCCAGAGTATTAAGACTTGGATACACAACTGAGTTAATGAATTGCCTGGTGTTGACTGAAGGTGAGGTTTCACAGTTGGCTCAAGCTGATCCAAGATCATGCTGAAAGGAGTGTTTCTAACCTCTTTCTCCTTTGCTGTGGACTAGCTGTCTTGTGGTAATATAGCAACTTGCTGATCTGGGTGGAAACTATTGTTTCTTGCTCAGTGTTGGCTGGCCCAGTCATCAGAAGGATCAGAGAACTGATCTGCCTCACTGCTTGACCACACTGGTGCTAAATTTGATGTAGGGGAGGGCGTGGGAACATAAGACAAGGATAAAAGCATGAGTGGGGACTGAGCCTTTCAGCAGTAGCATAACCATGGATTGGCTTAAGCCTATTATGAAACTGCAGTCTGAATCACTGGAATTAAGAGCGCACTGTCAACCTACAGGGAATGCAAATTAAAATGTGTTAGCTTACACCTCCTGCCGTTGTTAAACACTGGCTGAGCTCAGCCATTCTGCACACGGCTGGGAGGAAGGAGCTATGGTGGGGCAGCTCCCCGTGACTTTGCCTGGAGTGTGCAAACCACATCAGACAGCGTTGGGGGGGGGTTGTGGGGAAGGCAGAGGGGAAGAAGAAAGGAAGAGACAAGCACCACTACCACCGTTCTCTCTATATATTTTCCTTTGGCTTAGGGTAACATCTACTCTTTCTTTGTGACAAGACTGCAAAACCACTCAGTTACCAGAGGACAGATTAAGCACAGTAATAGAGTTGGGGGATCCAAACCCTAAAGCTCCGGGGCACAGTGTGCTTTTCCTTGTTCTTCTTTATTTTCAACCCAAGTAGCTTTGCAGTGCTATCTAGTCAGTACCAAAAGCCTAACTTAGACCTAGCAAGGCAAGCCCTGCTATTTGACTCAAGTTCGTTTGGTTCTTGTTGCTAAATTTGGAAGTTCCCAGTTGAGGACTTCCTACCACTTTGTTCTGGCTCAAAATTCCATGCAAAGATACAAGGATAACTGTGGTAGTGGGAAACCTCTTTGTAAATTTCAAATATTTAATGTTTTAGGGGGTTATAACAATAAGTCTCCTCCTTTAAGCACAGCACTGCAGAGCCACACCAGTATCTTCAGGGTGCCCTGCAAAGACAGCAATGTTTCCACACAGGATTAGCAACCCCAGACACTGTGGGAGTAATCACCCTTGTTAGGCCTTGATTTTAGGAAACAGTTTGAAGATAATCAAATTAGTTTAATTTCAGGAGAGTTTCAAGATAGTGGAGTTAGTTTAATTTAAAGATTGTCTTGATTTAAACCTCCAAAATATCTTTCCAGTGAAACATGAGGAAATATGTGGGGAGGAAAATATTAACCTCCCAGAAAATAATTTTAGAAAGTATTCCACAGGCAAATAAATGCAGAAGTAAAAAAACAAAAAACAAAAACCCAAACGGCCAGGAATGTTTCCAGAAATAAATCATTCTCCATCACATAGAGGATAAACATGGGTTCTTTCAGGAAGAAGGAAATCATAAAAAACCAAAAGCTGCATAACTGATTCAACCACTGTGAGTGGAGTTTTCATGGCAGGGTTTTGGTAGTGGGGGACTACAAAAATGGCTTCTCTGAAAAGCTGCTGGAGGCTTCCCCCATGTCTGATAGAGCCAATGCTCCAAGGGGGACCCACCACTGGCCAAGGCTGAGCCCTTCAGTGATGGTGGTAGTGCCTCTGGGATAATGTAGTTTTATCCCTTAAGAAGGGGTAAAAATAGTGCTGTGCAACAACAGCTGGAGAGTGGGAGAGAATATGTGACAGAAGCAGCTGTGCAGACAGCAAGGTCAGTGCAGAAGGAGGGGCAAGAGATGCTCCAGGCTCTGGAGCTGAGATTCCCCTGCAGCCTGTGGTGCAGCCCATGGTGAGGCAGCTGTGCCCCTGCAGCCCTTGGGGTCCCTGGGGATGCAAAGATCCACCTGCAGCCCCGGAGGAGACCCATGCTGGAGCAGGTGAATGCCCAAAGGAGGCTGTGCCCCATGGGAAGCCCATGCTGGAGAAGGGTCCTGGCAGGACTTGTGGAGAGAGGAGTCCATGCTGTAGCAGATTTACTGACAGAACTTGTGACCCCATGAGGGACCTACGCTGGAGCAGCCTGTTCCCAAAGGACTGAACCATGTGGAAGAGACCCACTCTGGAGCAGTTCGTGAAGAGCTGTAGCCTGTGGGAAGGACTCATGTTGATGAATTTCATGGAGGACTGTCTCCTGTGGCAGGGAACCCATGCAGGAGCAGGGGAAGAGTGTGAGGAATCTTCCCCCTGAGGAGGAAGGAGCAGCAGAGAAAACATGAGGTGAACTGACCACAATCCCCATCCTCTGTCATCCTGCGCTGCTGTGTGAGAAGGAGGTAGAGAAATTGGAAGTGAAATTAAGCTTGGGAAGAATAGAGAATGGGGAAGGTGTTCTAAGATTTGCTTTTAATTCTCATTTTTCTACTCTGATCTGATTGGTATTAAGTTAATTTCCCTAAGTCTGGGAAATTAACAGGGCTGTTTTGCCTCTGATGGTGATTGCTCCCTGCCCTTATTCCAATCCACAAGCCTTTTGTTCTATATTCTCTCCCTTGTTCAACTGAACAGGGGAGTGGCAGAGTAGCTTTGGTGGGCACCCGGTATCCATCCAGGATCACCCCACCACACACTGTTATCAAAGGATATTTTATTCCCTGAGCATTTCAGCTGAAATTATGCCTTAGATGAGATATAGACCCTAATGACACAAGACTGACTATATCTGAAGGCTGTAAATGTTTCTCCAGTTCCACTAGTAACCTTTTATCAAAGCACAGCCTAGAGATTCTTGTAGGGAGACATAGGCTTTTCCCACTTGTGAGCAATGGATAGTGAGTGCCTTTGCTGACAGCTATTTTTGTTACATAGGGCTAATTTGCAGTTCGGGTACAGAGTAGGCAGAGGTACGGCAAGGAATGTTGAGCAGATGTGACAGAGCGATAACATCCTTAGCATAATCCAGTATCACACAGTTGTGGAGTGCTATAAATACAACAGGAATTCTCCAAGGCCCAATTTCTTCGACAGAGTTGGGCATCTCTGCATTGCCATGGATGTAGACTGCACTAAATCAGCGTAATCCTCAGGCTTCGTTCATTTGTGCACTTCTTGGAGGCTATGAGCATCATTGTGAGAAATGTTATTGGTTCTACATCATGAGGCAGTTCTTGACAGCTTTTGGATTGATGTTTTGATTTATTCACTGCATGAAGAATTCATCATTGCAGGCAAAACATTTCTCTTGTACTGCTGTACAACATCCTTTTCAGGTGTTTCTTTGTGTCTTGGTAACACGCTCTTACAATGTATTTAATGGAATGAGTCCATGTTAATAGGCAGACTGCACAAGCACTATAACCTCTTAAAAATCACCTTAGAGAAAAGTTTCCTGAGGTTCACTAAGAACATCAGGTTTCAGGAGCCAGAGCCCTCTCACGTTCTTCCATGGTTGCTGTTGCGCTTGCTCAGGAGGACAGGCTGGGAGGGCGAAGGCTGAGCAAAAGATTGCCCTGGAACAAGGCAGTGCAACTGCTGCCAATCTGAGCTGTAGCTTTTGGCCTCCTGGCCTCCTAATTCTTTTGGTGAGCAAGTCATCTTATTGTACAAGTGAAATGCATCCTAATAGTCTGTGCATGATGGATTGAAAAAGGCTTTACATGCTGGAAAGGCTGTTGAACAATATAGTTTCTACTTACAAAGCACTTTCCTTAAAAAGCTTCTCAGGGCATCATTGTATAAAAATAGTTACACTAAAGTTGTGAACCAGCTTCTGACAAATCAGGACTAACAAAAACTAAGGTATAAATAGAAGTGTTATCATGGGTTTTCTCTTCTCTAGAGCACAGAATCTCAATCACTGCTGGATTGTAAGAAACAAAATGCCCTTTTCCAGACACACAGGAAAACAAGGACCTTACAGACTAGTGGCACAGAATATAAATAGGTTTTCAAAACTGCCTCAAAACCATAAAAATTAGTCAAAACCGTGACATTTGTATTTAAGAATGAGCCACACCATATCAGACAATTTTTAAAATCCAATTCTTTATTTTATTTCAAACAAACTAGCCTCTCCTGCTTTTCAGAAAGGTTAAATACATTATACTTTCATAATTATGGAATGAATTGTCTCCAGGCGCTCAAGGATATGAGGATTATCTCAAAGTCTGCAGTGTATTAGAATTCCCGGAAGACAAATGCTGAAGAATGTAAAATATTACATACTCTGTATTTATATTTTGTCAGTGGGCACTCTCAGTGCACCTTACTGGTCATTTTCAAATTAATTTTTTTTGTGAAGTAGGCAGGTTTTGAAACAGCTAAATGTGAATCTACTATTTGCTATTCCAGTGTTTGTGTAGTTCTGATTTTACTCTGAGCCTGTTCCTTCAAGAGGTCTGTGCCAACCATTTGTGAATCTACCAAACCCAATGTAGTTTAATCCCCAGTACCAAAGAAGGAAGGTCTGTTTCTGTAAGCCAAAAATAGTTCTTGCTGCAGTTAACCTTGCAGCTGAACCAGTTCTGCTATTGCTCTTTTAGTCGTGTTTGACCAGTCACGTCTGCACAGACCGGAAGCAAGGCTGAGCAGGGTATCTACATAATCAATCTGATGCATGACGCTGTTCTTGGTGCAGCAGCTCCTCTATTGAAAACACTCCCCTCACAAAACGTTCACTTACCAACAACTGAATTTATGATATCCTTTGGGTCTGTAATAGCTGAGCTTTGCAGATACTGACTGCATCAATCTATGCATGGGAAGTGAGGATTTCAGCAAAAGTTTACTGGCGTAAAATCCTGTATGTTCTCCAATCAGCCTGTAATCTTTTCTCTTGCAAAAAAATTGTAGGGGGCCTCTTTGCATTCTGGATGGGAGTCTGCTGTTTTCTCCCTTTTCTGCTTTCAGAGCCATTTATCATTGTTCAGCCGCGCTAAAAGGGACATCCCCAGCCATCTCACAGCCTCAGAGCATCACCCATGAGCAGAGAGCCACAGTAACATGGCAGGGAGAACTTACACTCCGTCTCACTGGCACACAGACTAAGACCTGGGTTACATGTGGTCAGGCTTTTTTTGTTCCTATAGCTAACAGTGCAGCAATTATTAAAGAAAAAAACAGAAAGACAGTCTTCTGCTCCATGCTGCTGCCAGGTAACAGTTTATGCCATTTGACACCAGATAGTCTGAGTATTACTCATTAAAATATTTGGCTACTTCCATTTCCCAATGATCACTGTAAAAAATGTTCTTCCTGCTAGAGCTACAGCAGAACAGATCTGCATGCTGAAATCCTACTCCTGTCTGTAACAACAGCACCAAAATAGCTTTAATAATTAATCATGCAGTGATTAGATTACGAACTCTGAGATGGGATGGAGATTTTTGTATTATGCATCAGACAAAAGACACTGGCAATGCTTAACTAGCAGTCACCTGCTCCTGCTCCACCTGCCATTGTGGGAACACTCCGGAAACCAGAAGGGAGACAAAGGCCCAACAGAAATTGATAAAAACCTTCACCTGCCCCTGGTATGTTCAGGAATACAGAACTGTTGAAACAGGTGCTGCTACAGCTGCACACAGGGGTACCACTTTCCTTATTAACTTGTCATTTGCCAGGCCATGCTCTCCGTTGTATCCTGATGGAAGACAGCATTCAAACTCCAGGTCAAGCAAGAGTTAAGCAGGGAGTTTTCTGACTGGAAACACCAATGCAAACAGCCACTGTGGCAGGGTTGGGCAAGGAGAGGCCAGGCCTGGGGTAGGGCCCCTATCCTGTGCTCACCCCTGTTAGGTTCCCTTGCAGTGCCCATGCTGCTCTGGCCTGTCAGCTGCTTGCAGTGTTAGAAACAAATTTCTGTAGAAGTGGCATTGTTTTGCTGGAATGATATTATATGCAGCTGATTTCAGGGCAAGTAAGAGTTTAAGACTGAGAAACACTAATATTTGAAATTGGAATATTACTTCCTATTCTCAACTTCCATTAGAAATTTTGCTGAGCTGTTTTGACCAAGTTTTTCCAGGCTCTTTGCTATTGCCACATGACTCTTGGGGCCTATTTATTACAACTACAGAGGCAAAATCCCTCAGGGGAGGTAGTCCATATGCTGGATCTGGAATGAAATAAGATAATAATAGTGTGTCTAGTTTAATGCCTTCACTGGTATAAAAGTATGATTAAAAAAAAGGGACCTTAGGACCAGTTTTATGGTACCAACAAGAACTGGTATCCGTCTGGCCTTAGAAATCAAGCCAGTTTTAGGGGAGAAGGAACACTGTGGACTGAAATGAGCAAATCAAGTTAAACACGACCATCAGTCAAGTTAAATTTTAGCAGTTGCTGGGGTCGCTTCATAGCACTGAACATTGCTAAACAACAGTTATTGTCAAAAAGCACTTGGCTGGCAAACAGCCGCCACTCCCTGCTGACCAGGGCACAACCGGTGGTATCTGAGCAAAAGGGTCAGAGCAGGCTGGGGTATGGCTGGTGCCCATGTGGGACAGATGCACTCCATGTCTCCCAAGGGCTCCCATGGGGCAGGCAGGGCATGGCTTGGGAACGATGGGTAGGTCAAGAGAGCCACGGCTGCCAGAGCTCCTGGTGAATGTCACTGTCCTCGTCCTCCATGGTCAAACTCAGCACAGGTGGCAAAACTTGTCCCAGGAATAAGAGTGACTTGTGTGATAGACACAATGATAGTTTTTAATGACAGTGGGACCTTTTTAATAAACAACAGCTAAGTTCTAGAAGCATCAAAACATACCCCTTTGCAGCTAGGAATTTACGGACACCACAAGCCACATGGTTAATTTTTTTCCCCTTTTCTCTGCCCCTTCTACCACTGACCTTTATAAAAAACAGAAGTTAAATAAGAGAAAAATAGCTTTAATGAAACATCCAGGTTGAGAAATCAAAATCAGACACTCCAACAACAGGAAGTTTCAAAAGCAGTGTTTATAACAGCATCTTGTTGATCTGTGGCACACTTGCTTTGCTTTTTAAGTTTTAAGCCATATTATAGTGTGCACCTTGACTTAGCAGCTGAGCAGAAGGATAGTATTGTGGCATTAGTTTAACTTTGCAAAATTTTCTAGGCATAAAAAAGCGTATTGAACTCAACCCCTGAACAATTTCCTGACCCCTGCAATCAGTGCTACAACTTGTACCTTTCCGGTAAAGGCATCTGAATTGTTTCCCTGTGCAAATACACTTAAGTTTGTTTGTTATTTTATTCTAGGGTGCTGGAGACAGTTTTGTGGGAGCACTGGCCTTCTACCTGGCCTACTATCCCAAGTTATCCTTGGAGGAAATGATCAGGAAGTCTAACTGCGTCGCATCAGTGAGCGTCCAGGCACCGGGGACACAATCTTCATATCCTTACAGGAAGGACTTGCCTCAGGACCTTTTCTAATTGATTGTCTAGCTCACTGTACTGATTTTATCTCATACCAGACAGCATTATTCTCCTGACTGCACTGAGGTTCTCCTCTGCTCACTTGAAAGGGCAGGAGAGTCTCTCTGCTTATTTCAGGAATCCTGTGTGTTCCTGTGCTGCAGCAGTAAGATGGGGTGCGGGTGGTGGGTCTTTCAAAAACAGCACAGCAGGTCTCTCTGGCCCCACACAGTGCGCTCTACTGAACTACATGAAGCTTTACAGAAAACACCTGGAGGGTATTTGGCTCCTGGCAGTATTTTTTACCTGATTTTATCATAACTTCTGATGTGAAATGGCAGCACATGAAGCAGAGCATTAGCTTTGAGACTGCAACTTCAGTGCTCAAACACCAGGGCCAGTGTTGGGCTCAGAACAAAGCCCCATGTATCGAGCCTGTGCCCGCCTGTGCCCACGTGCCTCAGGTGTGGCACTGCACTCCGTGCTTCCCCACACTCAGGAAGGTCCCTCCAACTGCAAACAGGGCAGGAGTGCTACTGAGGTAGACTTTGAAAAACGTTTCCTGCCACATCGCTCTAAACACAGGCAAGCTAATTAAGGAAGAAAAGCTTACAAGAGCATCAGAGGACTACCTTGTCTATTTTCTTAATGTTTGACAAAAACCCAGGAATGAAAAATCCTTCCTACGAACCTGGCTGAAAACAATAAAGGTCTTTAACCATGGTAATAGCTTATGCAAAAACTCATCTAGGTTCCCATCCCTTCTTTCCTCAGAAGGAGCTGGTGCAACATTACCCCTCCAAGTAATGACACCAGCTCGTGGTCACTACTGTCGCATCTGTGGCTGGTAGGTTAGATAAACTTGCAATCCTGCCATTGAATTCCTGCTGTGGAAAATGTTAATTTTTATTGCTTTATAAAACAATAGTTCCTTTGAAGATTACAGCCTCTTTCACAATAGAAAACACAGACAATGGGATTTGCTATTTAATTTTTTTTAATTGAGCACTGTAAAAATAACTCAAAAGATAAATAAATGGTACTGTGATGGTCTATGTCCAGACATTAAGAATTTTCTTTCTCCACATTGTTTTATTCACAATGGCCTTCAAATCACAGGAGACGGTGATCCCAGTTCATTTCCTCTCTTTTCAGCCCACGTTGCTGGATTTCTGAATCAGTGCTCACCCCATCCTTCCCCCAGACCATCCTCTTCATATGTATAAATCAAGTCCAGTCATTGTTCACACAGAACGGATTTTTCTCTTCTCTGTGAAGAGGACACGTTGTTTTGCTACAGGGGGAAAAAAAAAAAAGAGAAAAAAGAATCCGGTGAGAAGCCTGAAGTGTTAAAATTCAATTCAACCAACCCACGTTCCTTTTCTCCTGGCTGCCTTCCCTGCTTAAATGAGTGTGGAGCAACTGACTGGCACAGCACTGTTGTTAACCAACTCTTGAAGGAGTTTAGTGGTGCTTTCACTTTACCACATGTAATTTTTAGTTCCTAAGATGTCCACTTTACCTCTGTGTGAATAAGTATCAGGATGCAACTGACTGAAAACACTGAACAGCTGCTCTGTGTGACTATTCTGAGTCACAGCTGTTCAATGTAGGGACAAAAATAGGTTCTTGCTGCTTTCTACCACTCTTCAACTCCAGAGCCCAAACAACTACAGATGATGAGCTGGATCCAGTTGGCCTTACTGGCTGACTGAAAAGTTAAGCAGTTGTCCTGTGGATCTCTCAATGAGGCACAAACTGGCCATGACCACAATGCCTGATGGAGGTTTTTGCAAAAAAAACCTGCAGGGACAGGTTAAGCATAGTCAATACATTAATAAAACCCAAAAATTACAAAGTAAATCAAAGCAAAGCTTTACAATGCCATCTGAAAATCAACACTGTTTGGTTAGTTTCATTATATGAATTCCTTTGAAAGCTACGCAAGAGCAATCAACATAACAATCTTCTTCCACAAAAAAGTTTCGTTTTAAGAAACACTGCAGATAGTACAGATTCTGTTGCTGCAATTGGGAGGTAGTGAAACTTGGGCAATCCTGCCACTACTTCACTAAAAGGCTTCATTCTGTGGATGGCCCAGGTTTCTGAGAAGTACAAAACATAAGGTGAAAACACATGCCAAGTGAAAATGCTTCCTAACATATTCCTGATGTGAGTTGTTATCTAGACTCAAATTTACTTCCCTTCACACATGCAACACTTTCTCACATCAATTTCTCACTTGCTTTCTACTACAGGCTACAAAGATCAAAGCTTTCTTCAGCAACCTTCTGCATGTTCTGAGTTTTTCTCTTTCTTCACTTCCCTACAAGTTGCAAGGAAGGAGCTTGAGAAGCCTCCAGAAGAGGCTTCTGGAGGATCACTCTGCACAATGTTTCAATGCAATAATTTATTTTTCTTATTCAAAAATATGACCCCAGAGATCTCTGATTCCCCTTCTGTGTAGAATTCAAAAGGAAAGCCACAACCTCTGTCACCTTTGATACCTGCATATTGCTTCTGTGGTGGTTTCTCTCACCTCTCAAAGTTCCTGTACTGTTAGCTCTAAGAATGAAAAAGTTGTCCTCTAACAAGAATATTTTAAGAAAAAATAGGCTTGAATCACGTAACTACTGGCCATGCATTATCTACATAGAGCTGGTTAATAAATTTCTTATATTCTGTAACTTTAAATAAGCCTTTTTTGCATTAGCTACATCATATTAGTTCTAATATGGTTTGGTTCAAATTCTAAATTTACCTACATTAAGCTTTTTAACATTAAATTCAGCTTTTTAATGCTAACAACAGACACTTGAACCCTTAGTCACCTTTCAAAAAGCTGGGTGAGCAAAAGGCAGTTTGGCAGGTGCTATAACCTGTCCAACAAATCAGATTCTTAAACTGAGAAAATCTGCAAGGCCCAGGGAAACAAAAATGAATACACTAACTGCCATCTGGAGAGTGATATCATTTGTGGAATAGGAAGAATCTGTGCCTATTTCTTTAGAAGAAAAAGTCCATTTTGTAAGAGGTGGTTAAAATTTCTGGTCTAGAGCTCCCATGGCAGCTTAACAGAACACTTCTGTTGATGCATACTTTGTGCCTGCTTGTTGGAGGTATCACAGTCTAGCAAACCACACAAAGAAACAGAATGAAAGAACTCCTGTGTCACTTGACTTTGCCAGTGACATGTGGCATGGCTGTCATCAAAGTCTCTGATGTGTCAGGCAAGTCATTACTTTGTTTCACTGCCACAATCTGTAAAATGAGGGTAACATTTACTTCCCACTGGAATGTCATGAAGAACAGCAACCGTACAGTCATTTGAGTATGAAACATGTTATGACATATTCTGCTTAGATGGGAAAAATTCTGTAGCATCCAAATCTTTTCCCCCACAGAGTCAGAGAAGCTCACACAAAGCACGCCGACTCCTTCCCCGAGCTCTTACCGATGGGATCGTATCTCAGCAAGACCAGCTTTTCCTGCAGTCGGAGTCTCCTGATGTTGAAGCAGTAGCCTGTCTCCGCAGCGCTTTTCATCCTCACCAGGATGTATCTAAAGTCACAAGGGATGGCTCCGTGTCACTGCACAGGCACTCAGCGAGGGCCCACCACATCTGCCAGGGCACGGGCCAACGGACAAGCTTTCAGCACACACAGCTTGGCACAGCCACATAGGACACTTCACTTCAGCTTCAGGGGTGGCAGTATCAAAACTATGTGTGCTTAACCTTCAACACAGACAAACTACACCACAGGCTCCAGCATCAAGTTTAAGTAAGTAATTTCTCAACAGGATACAAGCTTAGAGAGAAGCAGCTCCTTCAAAAAACAGTGAGGTGGGAGGAATAAAAACAGAAGAAAAGAAGAAATTAGGAAAAGCAGCATACAATTGAGTCACTATGGCTTAAAAGCTAATGGCAAGAGAGGAAGGATGATGGCAGTTAAAGATGTTCGGGCTGTAGATAACACTGTATCACAGACTATCACTTCCTCATGCATAGAGGAAGCTAAATAGATAGGCTGGCACAAGAGGCATGCCAAAGGAGAAGCAGAACCCCTGGGCACCATCCATCCTGCTAGAGATACAGAGCTTGATATTAACCCAGCCACGGGAACCCCCTTCCCCACTGGAGGGCTCTCGGTTTGCAGGGCAGGCTGGTGGCAACTGCGGTGTCCCGGGAGCAGGAGACAGAGGAAGCTGCTCCACACCCCCAGTCTGGAAGTATGCCAAGATCCAAGCAACTTCCCAGAAAGAGGGCATCTTCTGAAGTTTCAAAAGAAATGTAAACCCCTTTAACCAGTCTGTAAATTACATCCTTCTCTTCCATTTCAATGAAGAGATGGATACATCTCTGTATGTGGGCATTCAGTTCACTTCCATTTCCCTGCATTTTCCTGTTCCTAACACAAAATGGTCTGTCAAAATTAACCCGTTCTTCCTCACTTGTACAGCTCTGACCAGTGTACTTCCTTAAGCTCTTCCTTTTCACCTTTGCTATCTAATTTACTATTGAGGTCAAAATAAAGAGAAAGACACTGGATTCCTGCAGACAACTGACTGAGCGTATTCTTAGGATTATCCCTGGTTGTTGTCCTCTCCTGTACACTACTGCAGGTGTGCTGTGAACTCTTACTGCTTCAGTAACCACAAAGAGTCCTTTCCCTATATCTCACTCACTTCCTCAAAGCCTATGTGCAGTTTCCCCTTTCTGGGGGAATCAGTGGCATCAGCATGACCAGGCCTTGAAATTCTTGTGCACTACACATTTGAGGCCAAGCTCATTCCATACACCGTGCTCAAAAAAAATTACTCCCCTGTGAAGAAATGTAACAAGGAGCAGAGGCAGGAAACAGCAATAGAAAGCTGTTGAGGCACAGGAAGAAACCCAAGGGGAGTGCAGAAGGATAAATAAGAACATATTCCTGGAGTGCATATAGGACTGTAAAAGAACAGAAGGAAACATTGGGATAAAAAAGTAAAAGAGAGTGTGTGGTACAAATCCCTACATTAACATTAATAACACCATTTTAAAAAGCTACTTTTTCACCTTGCAGAAGCCTCCTGGTTTGCTGTGTTTGTTTTTATGAACAGATAACAGTAGAACAATGAGATACCAAACTGCTCTCTGTCAGGCACTTACTTGGGAAGTGCTTTCTTAAATTAAAAGCCTAACAATTGTGCAGAAATTCTGTAACAGAAAAATCTGCCCAAATGTGGCAAGTGGTTGGTACTGGCTCTGCCGGTGGCAGATTCTTAAAAAAACCCAAAATACAGAAAATATACCAAAGGCTATAGATCCTGTGCCTGTGTGGTACCAAGTATAATATACTCACACAGAATGCAACTTCTGGGAATGGGAAGACAGGAATGTGTTCACATAAATGTACCAGTTTAGCCTCTTAGATTTGTTTATCTAATTTTCTTACAAACAGCATTTTGGATCCAAGCCAGTTTCTCCACATGATCTTGCTTCCTTGTGCCCATATTGTAAGAGTACTGGTGTGCTCAAAGTACATATTCCTTCCTTTCCAACCCTTAACACACTATCAGCTTTCTTTACAGGTCAGAGGACTGTAACTAATTTTCTTCCAGAGCCCACTAACATCTCTGCTGAGCTGGACTACAGAGCAAACTAAGATGCCCAGAGCACTGACTGCACCCCATCCATTCCTCACACATAAACTCGGGAATATGCTAAGCCTAGGAATTGTTCTGCACTCTGGCTATGGGGAAACTTCACGGCACCTGCCCAAAGTCCACACCACAGACAAGACCCACACTGTACCTCAGTTTATTCTCCTCAGCTAAAAAGGTATGGCAGGTGAACAACAGGAAAAATACCTGGATAATTTACAGCCTCTCTTTAATCACAGAACACAAAGGTGTGCTTCCCCCTGTGCAGGGTGCTTTGGAGATTACTGCTGAGCTCAGTGTGACAACCCATAGGAAAAACTTGTCTGCTGCAAGTTCAGAACCCATGGGAGAGTTTCACACCATTCCGTACTTACCAGTTAGAAGACACACATACAGAATGGCTGAGAGGAGGCAGCTAGACTCAAGGACTGCAATTCTCCCAGGTATATTTAAAAAATCTAGAGAAGCTTAACATTTTGCAAAGATACAACATACCAGTAATCAAAAACTGGTGAGGAAAACCATCACTTACTTGGATTTGCTCTTGGCCACTAGGTTTTTTTGCAGCATGACGAAGAGAAAAACAGAAGAAACAGTTACCATTTTATCTTGTTTCCTCTATATGCAAAATACAAAGATTAAGTGTTTTCCATGGCCTGACTTTGCTAAAACCCCAGAGATAGCGTGAAGAGATTTACTGTCACGATAAAGCACCACTCGTTTTTCCACATGCTGTCAGTTCCCTGCTCTTTCTGCCATCATGTCACCTTTGTAAGTGTCTGTGCAAATGCATGTGCCGAGCATGACAGGCTGCATTTGCTGCACCCTCCAGATGCTCTCAGCTCAGAAGTTTTCAGCTTCAGGGCCGAGTATGAATTCTCTGGGTGAATGTGAAGCTAAGACAGGTGTGAGGAACACTGCTGGTGGAAACTGCAGTCCCCGTCTCCCGGACTTATTTCCACCCACTCCGGCTTCGGTTCCTGCAGTGGTGCCAGCACAAGGGGGTTTGCATGGCCCCGGGCGCAGAGCGCGGAGCCCTTCTCAGCTGAGCCCGACCTACCCCGAGCCTGGGGCGCGGGTTCGCTGATCTAACCCACGGCATAGCATGAAACAGGCCGAATTATTTTTGTCACCTCACTGAACTTAAAGTAATCATAAATCTGCAGCACAAATTCAAACCCCCACTAAAATAAAAAATAAAAATAAAACAATAATAAGAGAAAGCTCATCTATATCGTGTCTGTGCAAGTCTTGTTTAGGTCACCCTGCGTTCCCTCCGAGGCACGCCGGGAGGCCCCGCGGCCGAAGGAGGGAAGGGCCGGGAAGGGCCGGGAAGGGCCGGGAAGGGCCGGGAAGGTCACGCCGCAACCAGGCCNCCGTGGTGTCCTGGGCTGCATCCAGCACAGCCTGTGGCCAGCTGGTCGAGGGAGGTGGTCCTGCCCCTCCGCTCAGCCCTGGTGAGGCCACATGTGGAGTGCTGTGTCCAGTCCTGGGCTCCTCAGTACAGAAGAGACGTGGAGCTGTTGGACAGTGCCTAGTGGAGGGCAACAGATGATTAAGGGACTGGAGCATCTCTCTTATGACTAAAGGCTGAGGGACCTGGGCATGTTCAATCTAGAGAAAAGTGAGAGGGGATCTCACTAGTGCATATAAATATCTCAAAGGTGGGTGCTGAGGAGCATGAGGAAGAATTTCTTTGCATTGAGTGTCAGAGGACTGGAACAGGCTGCCCAGGGCTGTTGTGGAGGCTCCCTCTCTGGAGACATTCAGAATCTCGCTGGACGTGGGATGTGTTCCTGAGTGATCTGCTCTAGGTGACCCTGCCTTGGCAGGGAGGTGGACTAACTGGTCTCCAGAGGTCCCTTCAAACCCTGACAATTCTGTGATTCTGAGATGTCCCCATGCAGGCCTATCCCAGCAGCCTGTCTGTGTGTCTGTCAGTGGCTCACGGCAGCAGGGCCAGTGCAGAGGGGGACATGCCCGGCCGTGATGGCCCAACAGTCTGTGCCCTCTGGCTGGCAGCACATCCAGGTTCTGTCCCACTGCATGGAATCATGCAGGGGTTTCAGTTGGGACCTTAAAGATCATCTCGTCCCAACTCCCTACCGTGGGCAGGGACAGCTCCCACTATCCCAGGTTGCTCAGAGCCCCAATCAGCCTGCATATGGCTGTGTCATGTTGTACTTCTCATCAACTAAGACCCCCAAGTCCTTCTCCTCAGGGCTGCTCTCAATCTGTTCTCTCACCCTTCAGTGCATTTTAGGCATTGGAATAGGTTGCCCAGGGAGATGATGGAGTCGCCATCCTTGTAGGTGTTTAAGAGGTGTCTGGATATGGTGTAGGGGGATGATTTAGTGACTTAGGGGTTACAGTGATAGTGTTGGGTTGACAGACTAGGTTATCTTAAATGTCTCTTCCAACCCTGATGATGCTATGATCTGCAAACCTCTGACTGCCTTTGTTCTCTTTTTCATAGAAAAGGGGGTGCTGCTGTGCTGTCAAAAGTCCCCAAGTCATTAGACAACTAAACCTATCGGTGTTCATGAGATGCCATACAAAAGCCATGGGCATGGAGGCTCAAGGCGGGCACCAAAGCAAGTCTTCATATTCCTCTGACCCACTAGATAATGAACTGTAATATATTACCCCCTGAAAAATTCACACATCTGTGGCTTACTCTGTTTCCATCAGTTAGGTAAAACTGTTATTGATGGAATTCAAGTCCTTGAATATTTACCAATTACTAAGGCAATAAAAATGTCAGCTTGACACATTTAGATGAAAAACAAGATTTAGAATGTATAACATGCAGTTAATTTTATATTCTATGGCATGTAAACAAGTGGCTGATCCTATAAAAGACTGAGCAAAATGACATCTCCAGGAGACCATTGGTGCTTGTGGCAAGTGTTTACTTGATATGTTGTTCCTTTATTCAATTCAATTATTTCCAAATACTTCCTCTTAATGATACATCATTTCAGTCTTTACTATGTGGCCTTCAGAAGTATAAATCTAGTAGTTACATAATCTGCCCATGAATATCAGAGTGAGAACTTGAAAACATTCAAGATGTTAAAATGTGAGTGCTGTAAGACTCCTTCTCTTTGATCTGTGTTATTGCCTCAGTCAGAGCAAAAGGAATGGGATTGCCAACCTCCTGACTTCACTGCCAGGAATATAAATCAACATTAAAGATGATTTCTAAATGAAATAGCAAGTTAAACATTTGTAGAAACACATCATCAAATAGAGGTTACTGCCTCTTTTTAAACCTCTTGCCTGTTGGCAAAAAGAAAACTGTTCCAGTGACATTTTCTCTGCTCTGCTGTGACAAGGGCTGCATAAATATAGACACTGTGGATTAGAATAGACTTCGACAGTCTTCAACTTTCTTTTTAGCAGCCTCTTCTGTAGACCGTTTTCAATAGCTATGGGTAAAACACAGGGAGTCTGAAACTGGTATGTGTGGCAAGGTGTTGACAGTGTCACATGCCCCTGATGGCAACAGTCATAGCTGACCTTGAGGAAAAGTTATCCTGGCTGGAGGAAAGGAGAGAGAGTGAGAATTTCTGACCCTGGCTCCAATTCAGATTTGGCATGTGGGCTAGGATAAGTCATGTTCTTTGAGATCTTTGATGGCATGTGCAGTGCAAATGCAGATTTTTCCTTCAACTTTGCCTAAAGAAAGCAAGGAGTGTGATGAACTATAATGCCAGCCTAGATAATTCTGGTACTTGCTTAAAGAGTAGTCACTCATGACTCCAGCAGAGAAGTTGCTGGTGCCAAACTGATCAATGTCAGTCAGAATCAAACATAGGGTGGGTTTCTTTCTCGCTAGAAAAGCAACAGTTTGTCATGGTATAATGTAACTGATTCTTTCCCATTTTGTGCTTTATATTCTAGGATGAGCCCTCTTTCACCTCCAGGAAGTGAGGAGATGGCTGCTCCCTGCCAAGAAAGTGCAGCCAGGTTTCTGGCACATGCTGAGCAGGCAAAGGGCTGGCAAGGGTGAGGCTTCTTCGAGTGCACGCAGCGCCTCCAGTCAGTCATCGCTCGAAAAAGTCACAGGAGGGGAGAGGGAGAGGGGGGCAGCAGATGAAATGTTTGCAAGGTAAATATCCTCTTGGCACTAGATTTTCTACGTGAGTTGCTGTAATTAATGCATACAAAATCCAAGGCTGGAAACAAGAGAATAACGCTAAAGCCTGGGAAAAGTTCCATGTGTCCTTCCTGGTTTCCCACAAAAAAACAGGCAAACAGCTACCTAAGCCAAAAAACTGCAGACAGATTGGTGGACATAGCTTTTAAACAGCAAGGCTACTTTCTTCTCCCTTCTTGCTTTCCCTTTCTCAGCATGTTACCACTTAGCAGTGTTCTGCTGTCCGAAGTGTTAAACAAACACTCATGGGCACTATTGTGCAAATCACTCATCTCAGATAACATGGATTTTTACATTCTTTCTGCATATCTGAATCCATTATCCCAATAGGGCCAGAAGAAAGTGGGCATTAGCTTAATGCAGTTCTGAAAGAGGAACTGTTCAGGTCAGGAGAGCAGGAATTATGGAAAGAACCATCTGAAGTGCTAAACCAGTTTGAGCCAGTGACTAAATCCATTTCATCTGCTGGTCTGTTTGAAGTGAGCTGGAAATGGCCTTTAGCCTAGTTCTTAGGTGTGATAATCTTGTTATAAAATGTGGAAAAGCAATGGGCTTGGATGGTTCCCTTCTCACCTGCAGAACTTAGTCCCCCTAAGATCTGATGTGGGGCACTCTGGTGTGGTTAGGGCACAGCTCTGTTTTCAGGGATTTACCTGTACCCTGCTTATTCCTTCCAGAGCACTGGTCTCTGGATCTGTTCTGGAGCTCCTTTCTCCTGCACTGACATCATTCATATGTAAGGGGGGAAGAACAAAGACAGCACTCGCTTGTTTCTTGTGTGATTTTTCAATACCCATTTCCCAATCCCAGCATCCAAAGTAACAACATCCTTTCAAACCGCCCCCTCTTGAAATGCCACTGTAGTCAAACAGCTGCAAATCAAAACACCTTGTAAACAAGTGACTGAAATCCCGTGGGATGCCCGAGGGCTTGGGCACGTCTCAGAGTGATTATAGTTCCTGCTATACAAATTGGAGTCCATGTAGCACAGTTTGTGCCAGCTCTGAGCTCTTGCTTTTTATTTTTAGCCCTGTTTGTCGAGGGGTTCTCATAATAAAAAGAATGACGTTCGGTATCAGTGACACACAGACAAAATTAGATAGTAGCCGGAAGTGATCCTACAACTAATCCTGCCCATTTTTTCCACAAGCTTTGGGATCCTGTGGGCCTCAAGGACAGCTTTTCTCTGTGAATTTCACTTCCTATCAGCAGGCAGCTGAAAAATTGGGCTTGCATAGGACTTGTGTGCAAAAGAAATGAATGTCATTGTCAGTGCTTATGCCAACAGCTGGGACCATCTGGGACACTAAAGACAACAGTGTCTAGATGTGTACAGCTGATCAGAGGTTGTTTTTAGCAAGCCTTGAAACCTTTTTCCCTTTTTGGGGCAACAGAACAATGTTTTTGCCTTCCATGCGTGGAGTTTTGTGCACAGAGCAGCTTAAGTCATCAGGGCTCAGTCCTGGAAGTGATTAGTCCCCCAGACATAAGACACCCGCACTGATGCTGAAGATATTATTCCTTTCTTTGGAAGAAGCTGCCTAGGGGAAAGACAAGATAGGAGGTGCATTAGCTTACATCTCTAAAGTAAACCTTCTCTCAGGAGAGCAGGATCGCTTCTCATTTGTTTTGGCGCTTTTTTTTCCCTTCTAAATTTTGGATTGCTTTTGTTTTTACTCCACTGTAAAAGAAGAAAATACAAGAGGTTAACTGGTCAACAGATGCTCTCTATTGCTTAGAAACGTTGAATTCAATCAGGAAGTGTACCTAGTGCACCTTTTCAGGAAGGTGCAATTGTTTGCTGTGTAACACAAAGGACTT
Source organism: Tichodroma muraria (assembly GCA_013390105.1). Taxonomy (NCBI): domain Eukaryota; kingdom Metazoa; phylum Chordata; class Aves; order Passeriformes; family Sittidae; genus Tichodroma; species Tichodroma muraria. Next base: position 6,560 of record WAAG01032293.1, on the reverse strand, counting down.
AGCTGTGGTATTAGGGAAAAGAAAGAGTATCAAAATCGAAGCTGTGAACCTGCAAGGCCAGTTACTTTTAAGCAGGGTAGGTAAAGGCAAAGGGAGAAGACAATTATGTAATGTGAACATGGTGTGACACAGATTGGAAATGTATTTTTTTCCTCCTGTAGCTTATTGGAGGAGAATGGATCAAGCGCCTGTACTTGGTTCATTTTATGTCAAAAATCTACTCTGGAATGAATTGGTGTATCACTTGCATGGCTCCTTGGCAAGGGGACATCTTTAGCTTCAGGCCAGAGTTATTAGCTGTAAGGGAAAAGAAAACAGGTGGTTCAAGAGTACAAGTGGATCTAGAGAACCAGAAGAAGGATACAGCTTTCTGCATCCCGTGGCCTCCCTAAAGATTTTCTCGTTTGAAGGAAGGTCACAGGGTTCAAAGCTGTTTCTCAAGTGCAGCTATGTAGCATTGCCTTGATGTCATTCAGTATTATAAACAAGTTATTATTTCATTCAGTGTTTTGGGAAATGATGGGACTGGAACAATACACCCACAGCAGTTCCCTCCCTTATCCCAGCAGACTCTTTAGTGAGTTACTTAAGAGCTGTACCTCACTAACTGATGTCTGTCTGTCTGTCTGTCTGTGTCTGGTAATAGTGTGTCTCTGAGGAATTTCAAGTAGGAATATTCTGGATTTTGTAAAGGGCAGAGAGCTGGGAAGGAGGAGAGGGACATAAATTTGCAGTGTCTTGTGGTTTGATGGATGTTTGATTTATGAACATTGGGCTGAGAAGGCCCCAGGGCTTCATAGCTGCAAGCACTGAATGCATCATTGCTCCTTTTTCCACGCATTTGTGCTTCTGAAGCCAGTCACTCATTTACACCTGATGGGATAGCAGAAAAACAGAGTTAAGCAGGGCAGTGTTCCATTCATTTCTGTCTGCTTAACTCAGGTTCTAGCTAGACCTGGGACGAATACTTAAAAACATAGGAATCGTCATAAAGGAGCAAGTACTAGAAATGAGGTTCAGCAGGAATGTATGGAGAAATCTTTGAAGTCTTGGGTTCTTGCATAACTGTCTCTGGCTAGTTCCCTAAACCCTTTTCTTCTGCTGTAGTCTTCCTAGACTTAAAAACATACAAGCAATTTGAAAGCCCTAATGACGCACAATGTGTGTTCCTTGACTTTTGCACAATCTCTGCAAAGAGACTGTCTTTCCTCTTTCTATTTCATAAGCACTGACCATTTGGCCTTGCCCTGTCATCCCCAAGTATAAATAAATGGTCTCCCTCCTGTAGAGAAGAGGCAGTCCTCTAGGTTAAGAAGACTGCAACAATATTCATAGGTGGCCTGTTGCAAGGGTTTTGTTAACCAGTAAAGATATATGTACACTTCGGTCACTTTTTAGTCCTTGTTATATTCTTCAGTGATGCCAAATTACTAGATCAAATAATGCAAACGTAGCTCAAGTTATCTTTCCAGAAATATTTCTCGTCTGAAAAAGAACAAGCTATTTCCCCACATCATTATGTAGACCAAGGTATTCTTGAACTGCCCACAAAACAAAGCTAGACTCAATCACATGTTTTCCCCAAAAGTTATCCTAACAAGAGGAATCAGAAAAACCATTTACCTTCCTTTTTTCCCCAGCTCTCACAACATGACTCTAACCTCATCATTACAGGAAAAACTGCTGTTCCCAATTGTGTAGATCAGAAAGAGACTAGGTGTTGCTCCCTAAGTGTTACTGGTCCCATAACTCCAGCCCAGATCTTTAAGGCTGCTTTGCTATCTAGTCTAACTCAGTGTGTGTCCAAGGGGCATAGTTGCCTAAAAATCAGATATGTAAATATGATGAAGACATGGCCCATAGCATCTGACCTTAGATAAATTCCTGTCCAAATATTCTGCCTGCTCACATAACCCAGTCCATACTGGGATATGACTAGTGGACTGATGTTCCCAGCCCTGCCCTGCATTAGTTTCTGATGACCTAGTTCTTGGTAACTGAAGATCTCACCTCTTCCTCAGCACAAAAATACTCTTGCATCATTTTGAAATCCTGTTGCTGACAAGGGTTCACATAAACCAGTACTGTCTGTAGTGACTTTATGCTTGCATGTAAAATCATAGTCAGGGCATTTCATGCTAGCAGTAAACCAGAAGAATTTACTGGAATGGGATTAAATTTGTTTTCAGCGTGTCTGCAGAGCCAAATCAATTCCAAGAGTTTTTGGAGCTGCTGAACAACCAGAGGCAATCATTGCACTTTGCTGCTGCCAGTTGCGGCCTTTTACCTCTTCTAGGCAGGAGCAGTCTTCTACTCTGTGTTTGTACAATTGCCAGCGTTGTGGGGTGGCACCTCACTGAACCCTCTCCATCAATAGGATGGCTTTGGTGAGCGTCCACTTGCAGTCCAGCCAGCAGGACACCCCTCCAGCTGCTCTCCTGCCTGCCATACCTGTGGGAGAAATATAGGCAAATGCACTTGAGTTAGACGTACATCTGATGCCAACTGCATCTGGCAACCACTCTGGCACTGCAGAGGACTGCCCCAGGATTTCTAGTTATTTTTAATTCAGCATCAGATTGGACCTAGTTGCTTCTGGTTAGAGATCTTTTTGCAATAACAAACTAAGATTACATGAAGAGCTTAAAAAAGAATTTCACCCCTCCAGGGCTAAATTACTTCCACTTATGTACAACTGTCATATCTTTAAAGGGCAAACCCAGAAAGCTAACACTGAAAAATATAACTCTACAACCAAGATTATCTGCCTGCCTTCTCTAGGCAATCATATCTCATATCTAGAAGGTCTTTCATAGCAAAACCCAAAATTCAAGCTAAGTAGATGGAAGATTTATGTACAGAGTAGGAAACAACAGCTTGGGAGGAGGTGTATTTGATTGCTGGAGCTAGTTACAAAGAAAACCTCAAACACCATGCGACTGCTTTTTCAGAGCATCTCACATCTGGTAAAATCACTCCATGTTCACCCAGACTTTGCAAACTACTGCTCACCAGCTGAGAAAGGCATGGTGACGTGCATGTTATGGGAGCATCTGACACTGGCAAACAGTTCCCTTCTATAGCTCAGCATCCATTCTGGAGGTTTTATAACTATTTTTTATGAAGTAATAATTGGAAAGTGGGAAGAATGAAAGCCCTCTGTAGCAACTTTTCTGTCCCACAGGAGGCCTCCTGTGTTCAACTCACATTTGGGGAGTTTAATTAGGAGCCAAGTTGCACAGGAACATGAAGAGGCCACACCTTCTCTACACTTTCTGTGAATATTCCCACTCGTATGATGAGAGACCAGTCATGCTTCACATAGTGGCTGTATTCAGCCCTGATTATATACCTGGATTAATAATTGAAGCACTTAACCCCAAGGGCAAATGGATTTCCATGAAGAACACAGAAATTATGGAGAGGGGAGTTCAACATGTCAAATGTCCAGAAGTGGAAGTGCTCATAGCCCTTTGTTCAAAAATTTTCCCTTGAAGAACATTTAACTCTCTTCAGAATTATTGTCTGTTTTCCTCTCAACCCCTTTTTAATAGTGGCATGGAGAAAACTGGAAGAGGAGAAAGAAAAGATGAGGAAAAGAGTAAACATTTTTCACTGGGTTGGAGTTTTTTTTTACATTAAAAAATCAATTAATTTACATAGAAAAGTCCACAGATTTCAGACTTTTATCCAAAAAAAGGATGATTTCCATATTTTTTCCTAGTTCTGCCTATAGAAAATATCCCCTGTAGCGTTTTTTGGTGTTTTCTTTCTCATTCTTTTTATGTGAGGTCAGAACCCAGCACCGCATTGTCTTCAGAGAGCAGCACGCTGAGACCAGTGACTAACTGGTACCTTGACAAGAGTCCTAGCCCCTTCTTCAGCCACAACTGTATCTCATATCTCCAGCTGCTGTAAAGGCTTGGGTGTAAACTTAGAAGCTTAGGGGGCATTCGTGTCTCCCTATTACATTCATTCACATGCAGCTAAACCCATTCCGATGAAATCCCAGGATTTAGAGAGACTGAATTGCTTTACGCCTCACAGGTTCATTCAGTCAGTGCAATTTATCATTTAACCCTTTCAGGGATTTACCAGTTGTCAATCTTGGCTTCATTTTCTCATTCTTAGAACTGCTGAGCAGAAAGGTCAAATAGTGTGAAATACAGCAAGGAGCAAAGGCCATTTGTTTGAATCTGACTTTTTTCTCAAGAGAGGGAACAACTTGCAATTGGCAGGGTGGTCCAGGATGCTCAGGGTTTGTAACCTTCCATAACTCTGCTGCAGTCTCTGGTTAAAAAGGAGGATGGAGTAACTGCCTGCTCTGCTGTGTTCATTGACATTGCTTCCTGTGAAGGTTGTCTCTGTTCCAGAAGAAGACTGTAACTCACTGACTGATCAACAGAAATTAGGTTGGATTGGCTGGGATTCTCCAGAAAACATTAATAATTTCCCAGTATGACTATGGCTATCCAGAAATCCAAGACAGTGGGAGAGCACACACATAGAGACCATCTTCATCTGCGTTTGCACCCAGGACTCCAGCCACTTTGGAAACATGTGTGATTGTCCCATATGCATGGCACAGACTTGTCACTGGGGAAATGCTGCACTTCCCCAGCCTCTGACTCTCTCCCATGACATGACATCCATTCCCAGTCAGAAGGAATGAAATAGTCCTGGCAGTCATTTGGTACCAGCAGCTGAACTATTTTGAAAATCTAGACTAAAACTCCCAAAACAAAGCTGTAACCACCAAGGCCTGGATCTTCAGCTCCATGGCTTTCTGCTGAGCTCACTGGCATACTTGAGGGGTTTCCCATTGATTTCAGTGAGTTCTGTAGAGGAAGTTTTAGCTAAAGCAAAGCATAAAGAGGTTGGACAGAGGTCTTAACGTGATACCAATCACAGATATTTAAAGTCCCATCCACTGCTGTAGTCAGCTAGGGTAATGTGCCACTCCAGAGAGCAGGTGAAATCATATCCTTCCATTAGCAGTAGGCTGGCATGAGAACTGAGGTTTAGCTCTTCCAGTTAAGTGCCTTAACACACGCAGTCCTTCTGCGTGGTCTCACACCGTTCATTTTCTGTGCCTCTCTTGGCATCTCAGAGGTAAGGACAGTTACATTTCCCTCTTTGTACCTCTTGGCAGCTCTGAGATAAGGACACTTTTATCTTCTCTTGTGTGAAAACGTTGGAGGTCTTTGCAAAGGAGAGACGTGGTTATACTTCAGCAAAGCAAACCCCCTGTCAAAGGAATCCACACAGATGGACTTCTGTCTCTTCGCCCTCTCTTCTCTTCTCTTCCAGTACAACCACATTACCACACTACCGGCTGACTTGAGTGTCCTAACCATTGTTCATTCATATTTATTTCAGCTCCAAGCAGTGTTTAGTCTAGAGGCTAAGAGCTCTCTGTAAGATGGGCTTCAAGTAGATACACAAAGAAAGACAGCTGAGCAGTGGGCCTGTTTCCCTTCTAGCAGCTTTTGTTATGATTTTAGATGTGAAATCCACTGACAGGGTGGAGACTGAACTGACATGCTGAACTGCCTTGTTCACTGATTCAAAAATCTTCTCTCTTAAAATGAGTCAGACCAAACCCTTATGACATTATCCCATGATCCAAAGGGTGACTTCACATTTGGTCACAAGAAGAGCAGCATTATTTTTTTCAGCTACATGGAACTGGGAATGTTTCAGGCAGTGACTCTATACAACAAACAATACACAGTCATCACTGAAGGAACTTTCTATCTCCCTGTGAATTACTAGATCAAGCAGCCTTTTCTAATCCTTGTTCTACCCTTTAAAGTCAGGAAACTTTAAATTATTTTTTTTAATTCTCTGCCAAAATCTATTTTTGAAGCTGTTATTGCAGTAGTTGCCATATACAAGAAAGCAAGTGCCTGCCCCCATTTGTCTCATTTGTCTAAGAGAATAAGTGAGTAGGATCACACAGGAATAGACTGTATCTCCCAGATGAGATTCCTGAAACACTGTGTAATCATTTGTGAGTTAAACCTCACAAATATTGCCTGAGTTACTGCTAAGTTCCTTTCACTGGTGGAAGGCAGAGAAAGACAGGTATGGCAAGGGGCAAAAGGCATCTGCAAAGAGGATTTTTCTCCTTGAAGAACAAAGGGAGTGAAGGTGTGTCTTGTAGATAGTGCTTTACTCAGGTTGATGTTGTCACTAGGAGTCTTTCCATTGATCTCCTCAGTCATTGCAAACATCATAATCAGAGCCTGCTGAATAACATTGACAAATGGTGTATCTGTCTGTTCCGCAGCTTACCTTCTT
>WAAG01032291.1:0-10527 GCA_013390105.1 Tichodroma muraria | reverse complement strand
AAAGTAGCCAAATACATCTTCACTAAAAGTTGCTTTTATATAATAAAAACCCAAGAAAAAGTTAAACACTGCTGCAGAGAGACTTGACATAGCTGGAGGTATCTGCCAGGGGAGTGACCATGGATGGAGAGAAGTCTTTAGTTTTGTAAATACTGTGATGTTGGAAGTCTTGAGATGAAAAACCTGTGTCATGAGCCCAGTCAGCATTCGGGAGGAGAATGCATCCGTCATCGGCGCTGTGATTTAAAAGCATAAAGTGGCATAAATACGATAAATTATTCAAGAAGTTTGTGAGGGGTTTTTTTGTCTTTTAAATGTGAAAACTTATCATTTTCCTTGTGACAGGGGTTAAGAAATATCTCAGTGAACTATAGAGTAATAGATTCTCTACTTAAAAATTATGACCCATGTCGTAATGAATATACGGCAAAAAGTCCCGCTGCAATAAAAGGACATGGCCAAATCCATGGCAAAAAGGAAAAAAGAAAACATGCCAAATAATACATCAAAACCAGTACATGAATTATCAAAATGAGAGCATAAAAACTGATCTGGGTCTAATGTAAGTAAATGGGGTGTTTGAGGTAAAAGCAAGGACTTAGGTAAATGAATGGTCCAAGGTAGAGCTGTGCTGTGCTGCCACATCCATCTGTGTCCATGCTGCCTCCAGGGATTTGTATTTCCACGTTTTGCTGACGGTACTCAAAAAGACTACAGTAAATATAGGCTTTAGCATAATATTTTCTGTGTCTTTGTTTTGATTAGAAGGAAAAGAGAATTCTCTTTGATCCCTGTGTCCTCTGAGAGAAACTGACAGCCTGTGGATTCTTGCCGTACTTGCCGTTATTTGAATAACAGGAACGTGCCAAGAAAGGGCTTTGGAGCTGGCAATGGGATGAAGCATTACCCTGACTCTATAGAAAGCATGTCCAGAGTGGAAATAAGAGCAAGCACAGCACTAATTATTCATTTGAAGGGTTTTAATCTCCAGACAATCTCACATTTGCTGTGTGGCAAATAAGAAGTTTTCAGTGTAAATCGGACAATCAAAATTAAGGCATTTGAGCCTTCTAAAATAATGTCTTTGTTAAAATGGAAGGTGAAGAGATGCCTGAAACATATGTGAGGAGATTATGAGAAATATCTTTGTGTCTTCAAGATTTTTAGGGAAGTACATGCTGAGTAATTGGAGTATTTGGCACTTAAGCAAGTTCACCTATGCGATGCATGGTTAAATCATGAAAAGATACTTATGATATGTCAGTGAATGAAGATTAATTCTTGATAAATTCAAACTCTGTGGCTTAAAAATGCATGCTTTGATCTTTGGGAAATCATGTAGCTCTCTGTTAGTGAATTAATGGCACGCCATGATTTTAACTTGGATGTGTTTCATACTCAAGTTTTCATATCTCCTTATTTGAGCTGTGTGTGTTGAGAAGTCATAAAACCCTACTTGGCTTCAATTGGAAAAAAAAAAAAAAGGAAAAAATTATATATTAATAAACATACCCCAAGGCAACAACCCAGTCTGTTCATGGCTACGAATAAAATCCATTTAATGATAATACTCTTTTTTTTCCTATCTTGTTTTCATTGTTCTGGATACTCTCAAATATTCTTTCTGGGTTGAATTAATGACTTCAAGTGTATATCTGCATCAGTGTGTTAAAAATGTGAGATGGAGTCAGGGTGAAACCTTACTAGGACCATCTCCAGTGCAATTCTGACATCCTCCATTCTGAAATTTAGAAAAAAAATGCATAAATACCAGATTGTAGCAGAATAGTTTGGCTTTTTATTTTTCACTGTTCCTTTGGCAAATGAAGGAAGTTACCATCATCCTCCAGTGATTTTTCTACAGCATTTTATTTTTCAATTGCAGCGAAGCAATGTATGCTTATCATTTGAGGAAATGTGTAGTCTAATGCCTTGAAGATCTTGTGTGGTTTGGTTATTTTAAATTTACCCTCCATAGTCAACTCCCTGGGCATTGCCCTTTGCCCTGTCCTCCCGGGCTGCTTCACGTCACTTTCAGGTCTTGGGCCTTGTGATGTTTAAGCCAATATTCTCAGACAATAGCTCCGGCATTGTTGACAGACAGAGGATATGTAAAAGCTGAAATAGAGGCCAACAAGGAGCTTACAGCTACAGGTGCTCACAGCTTTCAGCATTGCTGCCAGTGGTTACCTGGCTCATGCCCTTAGACCATGAATTCTCCCTGTGAAACCTTTGAGGAGGCACACCTTCATTGCGTGTGGTTTGTCCTCTCACAGGTAATGGAAATGTGTTAAGGGCTCAGCTTTAAGAAAACAAAATGCAGCACAATTGGAACAAATACTGTCTGGAAGGTATTTTTAAAATATTTCCAGCTCCACCAGCTCAGATCACTTATGTACTTCTCTGCTAACCAGGAGGAGCATTTGTTTAATACTTTTCTTGAATGACATTTTTGAATTCCCCCCACAAATGCTTTTTAGGGGGAGGGTAGTGACTCCTTCAGAGAGCATGTGGCTTCTGAGGGATTTAGTTAGAAATTCTGTTGCTAGGAAGCCTGTAAAGAGAAATATGGTATGAAAAGCATGAATGCATACAGTAGTCCTCAAATAGCCCTTGTATCCATCTGTCACGTGTCAACATTTGTTTATGGAAATATCCTTTCCCAGATGTCAGTCTATTTCATTCAAAACTTTACAAGTTTGCTGTAAAGTTGTTTTCTTCTGCTATGCAGATGTCTCCCAAGTACCTCTAATGCAAATAATAAGCTTGGACTTCAAGCACAGCACTTTTATTGTTGAGTTGCTGTACTTCTCCTTTAGCTTTCTCTGCCTTTGTTCAGTTACATGTGTAATTTATTCATCATTTAAATTTTTTTCTGCTACAGATTTCATAATTGCAATTAAATCATTACACTGGGATAGGGCAAAGATTAATTTGATTTTAATTCATTTTTTAATTGCAGTTTTCTCCAAAGCTTGAGTTACATTTCTTTGTGTATTTAGATTTGCTACACTGGTCTAACATAAATATTAACCCACTTAAAGCTACATATTACTTTTAATCTTAGAAAAATCCTCTCTTTGGCTTAGAAGACATTTCATCTTTGTTCACCGTGAAATTGCCACAAATGAGCAATGGATTTATGTAGTTAATTCCATGTGCATGGCATTGAATCATTATTCTTGAAAGTATTTATGAATTATCCTTTGAATAAGGAATCTAGTTTTCAAATAAATTTGTGGATTTAATGTTATCTCAGAGACGCATCTGAATTTTTCATTTTCTATATCTATACTATGTTTGTCTAGGCAAGGGCTTTCTGCTGTCCCTTTTGGCCACAGGAAAAGCTTAAACATTTGCACTAGAAGCAAAAACAGACTGAAGGAATCACAGTTGTTACCAAGTTTTTGCACTGTCCAAGTGTTCTTTGCAACTCAAAATCCATTTTGGAATACAAGTTTACACCAGGATCTCCATCTTCGTTGCGTGGCACCACATGTAAAATAAAAAGATAAAAAAAGTGGATTCATCTTGGTATTGGCACATGGATAATTTGATAATATGTTCCCATGTTGATGCTCCTCAAAAAACTTCAGGTTTAAGGTTCCACCACCCCTGTTCTCATGGGAAAGATGTCCCTACTGTAAATTGCTTTCTTTCCTGGAAAGCTCGTTGGGTCAGGATGGATGACAAGGCCAGGAGCAAAAAGGATTTTACAAATCTTAACAGAGCAGAACTTGTCTTCTGAATTTTTCTGAAGAATTAATACAGCAAAATGATAGTCAGTTATGATAAAAGCCTTTTTTAATTTCTACTATCTTGGTAGTTTTGTCGCTGTAAATGTTTTGGGAGATGGTGGTCTTTGCCTCTCACACGAACCTGAGGACCACCAGGAACATAGACCTTGTCATCCTCACGTTAGAATCATGCTGCTGTTAGTTAGAATGAGAATTCCAGTTAATGTCTCTTTGTTCCAGGAGCAGACACAGGTAGTGTCACCTCCCAGGGTTTGCAGTGTTACTCCAACGAGATCACTTTGAAGGAGCATCTGTCAGCCCTTAGTCATGGAACAAGGCACCGACTGTTGTGTCACATCATGATCCCAACATGCCTTCCCTGGGTTTGCTTTGTGCTCAGCAGCAAGATTTCAGGAAGATTTGTGAGGATTTCAGGTCCTCTTGATGAGGAGTGATGCTCCAAAGGCCCGAGGGCACAGTGGTGGCTGGTGGCTCCACCTGGAACAGGTGATGGCAAAGCACACAGGAGACTGAGCCAGGAGAGGATCCAGAGGCACTGCTCAGCATCACACACAGCCTAGGAAATCCACAGCCTGGAGACAGCTCCAGGGCCAAGCCAGGAAGCCCTGGGGTCAGGTCTAGGTCTGGATGGAGCAGACAGGAGACCAGATGCAGATGCAGCTGCTCTGCAACTGCAGCTTGAAATCAGCTCCAGCATTTTTACTGATTTCACCCGTTTCACCACCTTCCTTTTCTGCTAAGAACATCATCTTTCAGCTTCCCAGCAATGCCATGCCCCTGTCTACGTGCTGGTATCTGCTAAGGGTGTAGGGGACAGTGGAGCATCAAAGATCACAGCAGTAACCAGAAAGACTTACAGGAACTTTTTAAGGGCTTGCAGGAACTTCAGGCAGGTTGTTGTAATGGATTCACCACATTATTTAACAATTCTGAAGTATCTGAGAAATGCATGTATTCCTCAGCAATTCAAGAGCCATTAATTAAGATGTCACTCAAGTGGATTATTCATGCTTGTACAGTGTCACCTAAAAACTGGCCCTAGCTATGATGTGTCCAGCTTGGTGACAGTGATGGAACTTTCTGATGTTGTTAGGAATTTGTCTGTGTACTAAGCTTTTCTGTAAGTACCACTGTAATTCCCATAAGTTTCCTGGATGTTATGTGCTGTTCTGGGTACTGGCAGCTTAAGTGCTTTTATGGGTAGTTTGTGCTGCCACTATGACATTACAGCATTTGGAAAGATTTTGGTGAGTCTCTGCCTGGTACTGTGCCCTTCCTTTACAGAAAAGCTTTTATTGGTGGAGATTAAGTAATAATGAAGGAACCTACATTTATTAATTATAAATAAATGTATAATTAAAATTATACATTTATTTATAAATAGGAATTTATTTAAATTTATTTAAAAATAGGAATTTTATTTATTTAAAATAGGAATATATTTCTTTATTGAACGGGTAATCAGTCAGAAGAAATATGAAGATATCATCTCAATGAACTCACTTCCTAGACAAGGCTTCCTTCCACCATATGGTAATAACATTGCAGAGCTGCCTCTCCAGCACATCTCACTGCAACCTTGTCAATGTTTTAATAAGGCAACTGGGAATTTCTGTGTTTTCACACTGCATTTAGTGCCATTTTACACTTAGGCTTTCTCAAAGAGAAGTGAAAGAGGTAAGGATTAAGTGTTAGTACAACTGTAAGGCAGCACTTGTACAGCAAGTTCTGGTAATGTGCCCAGTTCTTGCTGCTGTAGGTACTAGTGCTGAGCCTATTTTAAATTTGCTCATGTTCATAGTATCTGGTCATGAACAATAAGTTGTTGTTTCATATTCCACATTAACAATAAAACCAGAGCTTTGCCTAAAGTTCCTGTGCATGAACTCTGGGGTCTGTCTTTCAGGTAGTTTAGCAAAGAAACCTAAAGCATCATCATAAATATGAATTTAAATTATTTTTGGAATAATTTAAATTATTTTTATAAAATATTTAAAAATATATTTTAAATTATTTTGCAGTTTAGGTCTCCTTGTTTGATTCCTTTTGCTGAAATGATTTTTTGCCTTTCTTCTTCTGGTGGTTTCTTTTCCACTCCACGGAATGTGGATTTGTCTCTCAATTAAGCATTTAGGGTTTGATATATGCATGAAAGGATGTCTTCTCCAAAATCCATGTAGTACATATTATTTGCTATATGCCTTGAGCCTTCTGTGCCGTCGTCTGTATTCTTTCTGGAAAGATGACAGAAAGATTCCTAGTAAGAATCGGGTGATAAATCAGGATTGCACTTTAACTAAGGTAATTGCAGTCCTGAATTTACTCAAGTGTTTAACTTCCCATACTATATTCTAAACTTAGAGGTGATCTGAATGTTGGGTTTTCAGCTACCAAGATGAATGGAAGTACTTACTATGTAGGTGGCTGGCTGTAGGGTTTTATCGCATCTCTAAAATAGAAACAATATTCCTTTTCATTTTTTGGAGACTTTTGCCTGAGGATGTTAATGCAGCTTTATAACATTCTTGGGAAGGAGAAGAACATTATTAAATCTAGTCTGCCAGCAGAGTAGATTTAGTCACACTCTAGCAGAGAGCGTGTACCCCAGTGGGGAGCATATTTTCCCTGTCTCTGGAGTTTAGAGCTTATATTGAACAAAGTCTTGGTGGCAAATGCATATTTATTTGCACATAAATAAGTGCTTTGCAGCATTTATTCTGTCTTGTCAATATGGTTCATCAAATCAGAGGAAACTGCTTGCAGATCATTGGGATCAAACTGGGACTAATGTAAATAAGCCTGTGTCATCCTAACAGCAGTTCTCCCCATCTAATACCATGATTAAATCTGACTTAAATCAGGGGATGTCTTTTGCATGGAATAAATAAAGATAAAACAGCACAGCATTTCCAGGACCCTTTGAAACTCTGAGAAACCCATAAGAGCTGTCTTGTTCAGGAATTAAGGTTCAAGGCAGTGGAATACACAGGCTCTGTTATGGTATTTTAAAAGCCACACTATGGGTTCAACTTAGTTAATTATGAAATAGTGATTAGCATTCTTTTCTAATGTTATCCGGCTGATTCTGTGGGTTTCCCTTTCAGAAATGTATTTCTTTTTCTCCCTTTAAAACACTTTTCCCCCCACTTCTTGCTCTTCCTCACATTTTTTTTTTTAATTGACACTTAGGTATGAACAGGTTTATTGATCAGAAACTGAGATGATACTGCTTCCTTGGTACATGGGTCCTGTGAAACTCCTTTTCCCAGTGGTCTTGACCTCATTCATCCTTTGGAATATGTAGGTCAAATTTGATAGAAGATTTTGATAGAAGATATCAAGGCATCTTGGCTTTGTCCCTGTGTGTCTTCCTTGTGGTCTAGTAACTATCACTGTAACTATTTCCAGGTGAAGCACATAATCAACACAACCTATTTAAGGCATTTACTGAGGGAAAAGCACCTGGAGATTTATTCTGTCTGTCGTTCTCAGAACTTCTTCAGTCGACTGAGACTACATGAGGAATTAGATGATCTTACACAAGACAAGGCCTCAGAAAGAGGGGGTGAAGCACATGATGGGAAAGGTGGTGTTGGAGGCAAGATGCGTTCAGCAGTACTGGGAACAAGTCCTGTGCTTCAAAGGGTTTGACTGTGTGCTTCTTCCATAAGGCCAACTAAAAAAAGCCTCCTTCACCTTTCTCACTTTCTTTGCTTTCTAGAAAATTCCAATAAACTGTACCAGCCTTACAAATGCCTTGTTTGCAGGCAGGATATTTTTAAATTGATGTATTTATGTGTCAGTTGATAGAAAAAAAAATCTAAATAACAAACATCTGTGTGATGAATTCTGTGTGCTTGCCTGAGGAATCAGTGCCCTCTTTGATTTTCACAGTGTGTTTTCAATTATTTCTGACTCAGTCTGAGAGAGTTGGGGTTGTTCAACCTGGAGAAGGAAAGGCTCTGGGGAGACCTTAGGGCCCCTTCCAGTGCCTAAAGGGGCTACAGGAGAGTTGGAGAGGGACTTTGGACAAGGGATGGAGTGACATGACAAGGGGAAACATCTCCACAATGACAGAGGACAGGGTTAGTTGGGATATTGGGAGGAAGTTTGTTACCCAGAGGGTGATGAGGCCCTGGCACAGGTTGCCCGGAGAAGCTGTGGGTGCCCCATCCCTGAAAGTGTTCAAAGCCAGGTTGGATGGGGCTTGGAGCAACCTGGGTTAATGGAAGGTGTCCCTGCCCATGGCAAGGGGGTGGAATGAGAAGATCTTTAAGGTCTCTTCCAACCCAAAGCATTCTGTGATTCCATGACATGTGTTGAGAGAAGCAGGAAAGCACTTTTCTAAAGGAAACAAAATGATTCCGTAAGTATTTTGTTTGTGGACAAAGAGTATCATGTGTAAGTGTATTGGATCTGTCAGCTGCAAGTGATTTCTATGTATATAAAGAGAGATCAAAGATATAACCTCCCTAAAATAGGCCTCTTAATGTAATCATTATAAAGTATTACCAGAGGCGAGATAAATAGAGGCTCATCATGGTGATAGAAAGTTGAGTTCAAGCCTTATAAAAAAGTATTTTGCTATTATTGCTGTTCATGTATTTTAATTATTTATAAGCATACTATCAAGAAGAACACAGAGTCTTTACATTTAAAAAACTTAGAAAGCTGATATATTTTTCCCTTTCCTTTCTTTAAGGTTTTGACCAGCAAAATGTTTTATTTGGGCTATCTGATAGCAGTTCAAAGCAGGAAGAAAATGAAAATAATATGAGAGGTTTGAGTATTTGAGTCAAGTGAAAGAAAGCAACAACTTAATTAGTTTGTAGCATGGAGCATAATTTCAATTGCTTTTGCTAGGGAAATAAGATACGAACTTTTAGATTGTGTTTTATGAGCAGCTTTATAAATCCCTTGTACAGTTTCAGTAGAGGTGAAGAAAGCTGATCTTGGAAACATTTTTGCAGTGACCTCAAGTTGGATGTGTAGAGGCAAAGATTTAGTGTTTATAAATGTTTCTCAAGCTAAGTCTAAAAAGAGAAAATAGCTAGTAGAGGTTTTAATTCACCTTGTAATCAATAGAGAAATGTTCAGAAGGATATGCAGCAGTGAGAGGCACCTCTGCTGGGTCCTGCCCCCCTTCTTCAAACCAGGGCCTTGTACAGTGCAGTCCTTCTGTCTTTTTTCTTCTCTTCACAGTAGTCATTTAATTATTATTTGGCCGAGCTGCACTTACTGCAGTATCTTTCATACTAATTTAGGCACTTCAGCTCTTGAATGATTAATGTTGACTGTGCTCAGAAATCTCATTGAACCTTTCCGGCCCTGAGATGTGTTGAAGTGTATGAACTGATTTTGATGTGAAGTCCTCTGTGACAAACAGGAATAACTGAATTTGGGCTAATATATGTATACCATAAGCAGCCAATGACCTTGCTGTCCTGGCCAATTTAAAGCTGTGTCTGAGTTACTATCTATTGGTTCTCTAGGGGCTCTGGGGTTGCTGCTTTCAAGAGTTTTCTCTCCTCCCAAACATCTTTTTGATATTAATCCCCTTCACTTAAAATGCTTGCTGTAACTCTAATTCTGAACACTCTATATTCATACCTGTATTTTAACCTTTTCCATCTTGACGGTATTGGCAATGCTCACACCAGTGACATATATGAAACATTTCATTTTAACTAGACCCAGGTCCAGCATTTGCCTCACAGCTTTAACATTTATTAATAAACCCACTGACATCTACCATTACCACTCCATATCTGTCCTTTGATCAATTCCTGTTTATAAATAAAAAACATAATTAATGTTTCATTTCAAGCCCAGTAACTCACAGTGGGGAGAGCACTTTTTCGGAGCTCAGACAGGCAGTCGGATGCACCATGTCCTCTCCATTCACTAATTTGTGTAGGCTGATGAAAAATTGCTTTCCACATGAAATTGAATATCCTAGGAGAGAAGATGTTTGAAAACTGTGTGGCAAGAAATGTTCGTACAGTAATTAATATTCAGTGCAGAAGAGAAGTTGGTAGTTAATTTTCACAAGTGTTTTATGATGGCAGGAGTACTTTAATACAGAAAGCACTTCACTGGTACAGAAAATAGCTATTATCTGTGAACAACAATAGAAGCTATACATCAAGCTGTTGATGTAGCAATCCCATTTTTAAGATTTAACCCCATTATTGTGTGGAATGTGAGTACAAAACTCAAAAATAATATTTAGGCAATAAACTTTCATAAAATTTGGTTGTTGGCGCCTCCATTTTTTTCCTGTCTTCTCATTGACAGTAGATGTAAAATGAAATAGGACTATAAAATTTGTCCTACCAGCTTGCCAGTGGTTCCTGCCACTCACTTTTCCCAGGTCAGGCTCCTCTGGGTGTTCTGAGCAGAGCTGAACACAGCTGGGGTCAAGCATCTTTGAAAATACTTTACAAGAGACAAAATGGCTCCATAGCCCTCCCACAGTCTCACCTGCTTCTGTGAAGGGTAAAAAATGTGCATCTCTGCTACCTGTTCTTTATTATTTGAAATAATAACCCTTTCCTTTGGTGGAGGAAGGAAAGTTTAGAAAGTCTTACTGAACCATAATATTTACTTTGGAGAAATAGGTTTAAAAGACTTGTATGAGGTTGTCTTTTGATTTTACTGCATCTAAAATACTAATCAGCTAGTTGGTGTCAATGTGGGGTGTTTTCATATGTGTAAAATTTGCATTTGGGAATTTAATTTGTTTTTTTAATCAGACACAGTTAACAAA
>WAAG01032289.1:0-13422 GCA_013390105.1 Tichodroma muraria | reverse complement strand
GAGGTCACTCTCACTGGGTGCACGTGGCCCACATTCCTAAGTTATAAAGGAATTCACCTTTTTCCATAATTCTGAGGGCTATCAGGATCTGCATTGTATATATGTGTTTATATTAAGCCCAAAAAATTGTGCGGACAAAGTTAGTATATTTTATTAAAATATCTACCATATTTATAAAAGTACCTAAGAATTTAGGTGCACAGAATGTGATGAAAGCATCTGTTTAAAGCTCTGGCCATTTTTTTTTCTAATGACATTATTGGTCTACTAAAAAATAAAACTCCTCCACTCAGAAACCTTTTCCCCCTTCTGACCGGAAAGAGTTATGGCTATAACCTGAACATAACAACCTGAAGTCCATAAACACAGGCTCATAGAAGGGTTGAGGTTGGAAGGGACCTCTGGAGGTCACCTAGTTCAAACCCCTTGCTCAGGCAGGGCACCTAGAACTGATTGCCCAGGACCATGTCCAAGTGGCTTTCGAATATCTTCAAGCATGGAGACTCCACTACCTCCCTGGGCAATCTGTGGCAGTGCTCAGTCATTCTCACATTAAAAAGTGTTTCTTGATGTTCTGGCAGAAACTCATGTTTAAATATACTGTTTAAAGTGTACATTGACCCTTATTTGTGCTCAGTACACACCATCCTGGTTGGACAGTACATTCCTTTTCCTTGGAATAGGAAATACTTTTCCTTTCCTTGGAAATAGATTCAGACTT
The DNA here is from genome assembly GCA_013390105.1 of Tichodroma muraria. Taxonomy (NCBI): domain Eukaryota; kingdom Metazoa; phylum Chordata; class Aves; order Passeriformes; family Sittidae; genus Tichodroma; species Tichodroma muraria. Next base: position 12,701 of record WAAG01032289.1, on the reverse strand, counting down.
TTACACTTTTGTATTACAGCCCAGCCGTAGTCAAAGGGAAAATTATGAATTTATTTCTTCTCAGCATAGAGCGACAATTCAACATGATGGTAAAAGAAAGAAGCATCATTTCCCCATTTTGCAAAGTGAAGGCACAGAGAGACTGCTACCAACCTAAGCCTTTTCCTCCTTCTCTGTTACTGTATTTGGCAAGAAGAAGGAAAGAGTACTGAAAATATTCACACCAGGCGATAATAGACAGCCAGCAATGGGCACGGAAGAGTAAAGCAAATCTGTTTCTTGCTGAAGTGTTAAGAAATAAATGAAAGTCCGACAGACAGAAAAAATGTAACCAGCATTTCAGGACACAGCTCCTTTTGCCTTTGAAACTTGCACCCAGTTTGGCAACTGGCACAGGGGAAGGCCACTAGCACATCCTGACTGCTGTGGGATGCCCGGGGGATAGAGAGCAGTGCTGTGTGATAGCCATAGTGATTTGGCGAGGACTGTCCCTATATCCAACTGCCATTTATTGTGCAGGACACAAATAACATTTTGCCTTGGTGGATGTACTTCACTGTCTTACCTGATCAAAAGTGTTGCCTTGGAGCAATCTTAGCGTGAGAGAACCCCAAGCAGTTTTATAAGCAGGAAGTCACCCCAAGGTGACACTTGAGAGGAACGGCATTAAAGTGTACTCATCTCTCTTGTGCCCCTGGCTACTTCAGAAGCTCACAAACAAAGCCTAGTTCTGCTAGCTAGTAGTCAGAAGGGGAAAGGACCCTTATGCCCTTGTTCATATTGTATCAGCACTTCCTAAGTAGAAAACTAACTAAAAATGCTGAGTCTAGTCACGACCAATAGAGTTTTGAGTAAAGATAGCTAAGTAAAAGATTTATTTTAAGGATACCTAAGTAAAGAGAAAAACACGTAAGCTAGTAAGCTCACTTTCTCAAACCCAAGAAGAAACCAACAGCACAGAAATGACACTTCAGGTGTGATCTCAAGGCACAAAATAGTTTAGTTACACACACAACAGTCATATACCCATGAACACATGAAAGCAATTCCCCTAAGAAATGCAAGCTGCAGTCCCCCAAGGATTTTTCCTTCAACCCCAAGGAAATGCCAAGGTATGGAGCAGAAATGTCTGAGCTAGCTTCAGGGCCAGCAAAAGCAAAGGGAGCACAGCATCTGCTAAAACACCTGGGTGACCCAAGCCAAGTGCATGTCTCCCAGATGCAGGATTGAGGCACCACGCCATCTCTGCACCACCTTGCTGCTGGTCCGCCCAGAGACAGCCTCAGAAGGAAATGCTCTCCCCTTGAATCCGCTGCATGAAGGCAGTCCTGAAATATCCTTCTGGTCAGCACTGCAGGGACCACACTTTCCTGCTCCTTGATTCAGCCTGCCTACATCCTCAGTGTTCCACTTAAACTGATTTTCCCCCCATCGGTTCAGTATCCACAAGCAGACAGGCAGATTAAATTCTCTTTATGAGTCTCTTGGGCAAAATGAAAAATGCCACTTCTTAGTAACTGAGATAGGATTTGTCTTGGGCAGAAACACTTGGGATGGGGCTGCCAGTGTTATTTATGTCCTCAGTCTGACAAAGAGTTGAAGGGAAGGATTTCTTAAAGATTCATCAACCTTTCTCATTTGTTTAAGAGCAGGGAAATCCCAGAAAGGAGTCCTCTGAGCAGACCACTGCTGAAGGCACAGGAGAGCTCTTGGGGAAGTTTCCTTAGGAGCAAAAAGAGCTACACTTTTTCAGATGGTATCTATTTTGTCCTTTCCCAGCCAGGTCAGCTGAAGAATTCCTGGCCTGTGCTGTGCCAGACAACATCACAGACACTAGAACAGTCTCTCTGCTTTTACAGTTGATGGAATTTTTCATCTGCCCACATGAATCCCAGTAAAGACAACAAAATCACCCTTTGTAATCAGCCAGCCCAAACGTTTCTATGGTATCAAATACTCTACTAGATTTCTTAATTTGCTCTATTAAAAAGGGGAGAAAATAGCTATTTCCTCTCATTTTTTATCCACACAGAAGTGTAAATTTCTCATGCTTTAGAAATTTTATTTATTTTTATTACACAGTGCACCAGAGTCTTGTGTTCCAAAGTCATCTGAAAAGCTAAGATATAGAAAATGCATATCAAATATTAGCAAGCCATATAAAATGGACTACCCTGGAAAAAAGGGTATCTGGAAATCTACCAAAAGAGTTTTCAGTGTAAAATACAGTAAAATTAATTTAATTTTTCTGAAAACTTTGGAAGTCCAATGTTGTCAAACACTTAGAGATAGTTCATAAAGTTTTTCAATGAAATGTTTTTTCATCAGAAAAGCGACAAATGACTGAAACAAGTGTGCATTCTGCAGGCAAACATAGCAGCATTGCCAGAACTTTTGTAAGAAAAGATTTTTCATCTCTAGGGTGTGATTTATGATCAAAACCCAAGAGAAGCTTAGAATCAACAATAGCCTTAAGTCCTGGGCTATCACAGACCTGAACTTAGGACCCCTGTGTACTAGGCAGGTACTATAAATCACCAAGGTATCAGCTACCTACCAAAGCTACCCTCTTACCTTCACAGGTTGGCACCATTCCATTTAGCATTAAAAAAAAACCAAACTGTTGTGAAGGATATCCTTAATATTTCTGTGGTCAGAGAATGTTTCTGGAAGGAGGGAGGCTGGCAGTGTTGAATCTTTTTCACCTGATGTGAGCTGATTAATGAACTGTTGGCTGTGCTAAGTGAGGATCTTTCTTTCTTCATTTTTTTTTCCATATACAAGTAACTTGGTTTCAGCCCCACACGGAACAAAAAAGGGCTTGGGGTTTTTGGGGATTGTACACAACCTTAAAGTTGTGTACAACTAGAAAATCCTCTCTCACTCAGCTGTCAGAGATGACTCATCCCTCTGAGATGGCCGTAATTTTCTTTTGGAACACCCAATAGTTTCCAAGTGAGCAGTAGTGCAGCAAATAATGGACATGCTCTGAACTGGAGGGGCTTCTAAATCAAGCCCAGACTAAATGAAGTTCCTTGGAGTTTGGGAAGAGATACGCTTTTAACACGGACATAGAGGGAGAGAGCTGTGGGAGCTGAGAAGTTGCAGGGTTTGTACTCAGTCTATTTACCAGGGCTCCTCTACTTCATGCGCAACCAGGATACAGATTCAGGAATAGGGCAGGTTTTTAAGGCAGCCTGCTTTGAATGTGGGCAATGAAATGAAACATTTGTTGTAGAGCAAGCGCACAGTTTTGCAGTTTGGGTGAATCTAGCTCCCATGTTAGCTTTAAATCAACCTCGGGATATAACAGTTCATTCTAGTCCAGTGCCCCTGCTTTCATCTTACCACAGGTTAACCGGGGGCCATCATACAACCAGTTATTGTTTCATGTAACCTGCAGTAAAACTACCTGTCTGGATCACTGCACACTTATATATCAATAATAGGACATGATTTAGGAGTCCTTGGTCCCGCTCTTTCCGATATGACACTGCAATGAAGCATATCCACCATGTCAAAAGCCGTTCTTAGGGCCAGGATTTGGGCAAAGTGGCATTTACCCAGAAGATTCAAGCTTCACATATCCAAACAAGCTGTTTCTGAGTTGTACCATTGCAAATACAGTCTGCATACATACATATGTACACATCCAGCTAAGTGATGTGGGAACATTTGCCTGCAGCCTGGAATTTTTAGCTGTGAACATCCCAGAATGGCTCAAGAGATGAGCAAAAGAGGCAGGCTACCTTCCACAGCTTATGGGCACCAATATATGCATATATGGTATATGCATATATTGTATATGAATATACGGTATATGTGCAGTCCAGTTTGCTGTGGATTCCCTCTAGAGCAGAGCTAGAGGACTGTGTAGCATTAAACTTCTCATAACTCTTCCCAGATTATCTGAAATCTCCTCCTTCTCCTTAAACCCAGGCAAACCTCTTCCCCCCTCCCGGGCCCTAAGCAAGATACCTATGGTCAAGTCTCAGGTCCCATCATGTCCATGAGGGAAATGTAACTTCTCTTGCAACCATTCAGCAGGCACAAGGGCATTTCATGCCTGGATGTATATTGTCACGCCTCTCCCTTTACTCTTTTACACCTTTTACATTTTTTCTCAAGCAGTCCAAGAAAGGAAAAAAAAAAAAAAGAAACCAATAACTTTATTAAAACTATATTAAAACTATCTGCTTCACCTGTAGCAGGAGTATATTCTACTGAGGATGTATTCCCTTTGCAGATTAAAAGTCAGCTGCGCAATTCTGTAGATAGAATAAAACCAAGTCTCCTTCAAGCAAATATGTACCTGGATGTCTAGGGATCTCTTGAAAATCTCCAGCTTATCACAGCACTGAAATAGGCAGAGAGCTGAGAGAAAACATAATGAAAGTAGATGCTAATCTACCTTCCCCAGTCAGTGCCCACCTACATCAGCCCCACAGAAAAGCATGTAACTGTCCTAGCAATCCTCCAGCAATTACTTATCCTTGAAGACTTCAATTGGCTGAAGGCACACACCATCCCTTTGAAAAGCTAGTGACAGTTGTCCTTCCCCTTTCATTCCTCTGAAATAATAGCTTTAGACTGGCTCCCAAAACCACAAACTACCATTTTCCTTCTGAAAACTTCTAAACAACTCTTAAGACCTAGGAGCTGGGCAGAAATCCTCTAGGATGTAAATGGTGCTGCCTTTATTTCAGGTGTGCTGCCTGACAGCTGACACATACAGACAGCAAATGTGAAATAATACAACTATGATTATCTGCACATACTGTTCAGCTTGTGGCCATCGTCACAGTAGATAAAGCTTTCATGTCCCATTTGGAGAGACAGGTAAATAGATTTAGATTAAAATATGAATATCAAGCACCTATAATATTTCCTGTGTGACAGATTGTATGTGTTTATGCATATGTGTATGACAGAGAGTGCTAGAATATTTTAAACACTTAACTGCTGCATCCAGTGATTGGTAAATTAAACAGTCATTCATTTGTTACCATAGTGATGCAAATGCAATCACAACAAACAAAGAAGGAATGGGGTGGGACAGACACACAGACACACACAGAAAAAATGCTCACAGAGGCACAACCCTGCATTGATTTTTGTTAATATACTTTTATCTATTAAATTCCCCTAGCTGCAAGATCTTTTTCTATATTCATTGCTGTTTCACCTGCCTGCAAAGGGAAGTGACACATGTTCTGATACAGCCTCATAGAGTCAAATCCTGAGCTGAAGCAAATTGTGTAGCTCTATTGACTTTGGCAGAGAGCAGCCAGTTTACAACAGCTGGGGAATCTGGCAAAAAAAGAGCACCTAATTCTCTTTAGCTTCTGCAGCAACTAAATACTACTGCATCCTCTGCTACTTTATAACTTCTTACAGCAGGGCTCTCCAGTAAACAGAGGGAAGCTGGCGTTCCCAAAGCCAGCTGGCAGGTTTAGGCATGCAACTGTCACTGATTTCAGCTCTACAGCTCAGCCTTGAGAATCTCATCAATAATCCCTTTTCCTCTAATAAGAGACACAGCATGGGGTTAAGAATATCACAGAATCATAGAAGGGTTTGGCTTGTATATGACCCTAAAGATCATCTAGTTCCAACACTCCTGCCATGGGCAGGGACACCTTTCCACTAGACTAGGTTGTTCAGAGCTCCATCCAGCCTGCCCTTAAACACTTCCCAGGAGGGGGCATCCACAGCTTCCCTGTTGGGGTCGGGTTTAAGCAGATGTGCCACCTTGCCCAGGCCCTGAGTCCTCCTGCTCACAGGTAGCACTGTACTCAGGTGCGTTTCCTGCACCAGCCACGCAGGAAAGCTGAAGCTGAATATCTGTAGGAGGTTAAATGAGAGAAAGATGACTGCCTCCCTTTGGGTCACTGGCAAACATGTCCACCTGCCTGGTGACACTGCTATGTGAATTGCCTTCTGAATGGCCCATTAAAATTTCTCAATTTATTTTTGCACATGTATTTGGGTAGAAGAGAGTGAACCAATAGATTGAAACTGTGCTGAGGCTAATGCCAACATCTGGGCTAGATGACAGGGTCTTCCCCAAACCAGGACAAACTACTCCAGCCCTGCCCTTTGCCATAAATCCCCTCACCCCAGCCAGTGGCAGTAGGCACTGAGCACCTGAGTAGACGAGCACCTGGCCTGCTACCCTGCACAGGAAAGCAGCAGTGAATGGCAGCTCACGCTGAAACATGAACACTAGCACCTGATGTGGCTACAGGTCTCTTGGTTTACTCCACTACCACTTATTTGTTGGTGATGTCCTATGACAGAGGAATGGGGCTGATGACTGGGACAGTAAGAACTCAGATGAAGCAAACACAAGGACACTAGAGCACACGTGTCAGAAATGGAGTGGCCTTAGAACAAATCTCCACCACATCCTGAGTTTGTTGCTTGAAGTTTGTTGGTATCTTGTCCAAAGCCAGTGTAAACCTCCCTAAACCAGTAACTAGAGTCAGCTTCTGGCTAGTGATTCTCAACAAAGTCCATGTAGAACGAGTGACCTACTGCAACTCTTCTTTGGAAGTCAAATATATCTCCCACATACAGAAATATTATGTAGATGGTCTAAGGATACTCATTAACCTCTTGAGGCAGAGGTGAAAGTAGGAAGCTGGGAAGCATTGTGCCCAGAAGTCTGCCTGCAGTCCATCCTCACAACACCTCAATACTTCTATCCTAAATGACCGTCAGTGACTACTACATCAGCTACCACTAACCATTAGGGCCAAATAAGCACATTGTGAGAATGAAGCTGGGCATCTTCCTCTGAGCTGCATCATCCAGATCCCCACAGTGAGATCAGGCATTCTCCAAAGTGTAGGAAGGAAGGAAGACAGGTTGAGATCCATTCTCTCGGCTCTAGTTCAGTGCTATAAGGAAGAAAAGCCACAGAAGTATAAAGGAAGCCCCATAATACCGAGTGGCTATCCCTACTACCAGTGGTGTAAGAAGCAGCTGCAAGTACCCTCACTACCCCCAGCAGGCACTTGCAGACAAGCTTCAAGCCAGAGGTGTGAGATTCTGCGCAGTTCAACAAAGGCTGTTGGAGTACAGCTGAGCAAAGGACACTATTTTTTAGCAGCATGAGCTAGACACTGAGAGCAAAGCAGTCTTGCTGCACTTTGGATATCAATTAATTCCCTGTTCTTACTCTATTAGCCTAAGACATTTGTTCAGTAATGTCTTAAATCCAACAGCATCACCTAGATTTAATTTAAAGACACAGAGTTTTCTTGCCCCTTAGGTAAGATATTAAATCTGCTTAGACCTCTTGAATACAGTAAATAGTCACCATCTTTACACAGAAACTGTTTTGATGGGGTCTTATATGGAGGTAAAAGAATCAGTATTAAGCTTTTTCCTACTTCAGTGAAAAAAAAACCATTGCAACATTGTGAGCTGCAAGAAAAGATTATGTTTACAGATATTTTTTGTTACATTTTAAATGATTGTAAAGACTCTATATACAGTCAGAGTCCTGTAGGCAGACCAGACCCTTTGCAACCCAGTCTAAAGTCTGCAGTTTTCATTTTCTGCTATACGTGCAAGTGGCTAATCACCTCAAAACTACCTCTTTGCATTCACAGCACTCTGAAAAGCACAAAACTCTGAAAATATGATTTGCCTCCTCTCCCACAGGTACTAACTGGCAGTAGCACTGCTGAATACAAGAGGAAAAAAGTATCTCCCACATACGGCTGCAGCCGCTCTGCCCACGCTGCCCTTTGGATACCATTGCACTCTGAGGATATGGGACTTTATGGGCCTTTTACTAGGACTCACACCTCTGGCAGAAAATCCTCCTCCTCCACCAGCAATCGAGCGGCAGCAGATTAAGTGGCTCCCCATCACTCTTTGCAGCAAAGCAAGTGTCTCTCCACAGCCAGGCTCCATCCATAGGACTCGCTGTTCTCCTCAGGCACCAGCAAAGCTAGTGCTGTGTACATTCCTCCCCTTTGTGATGTGTCCTGTGCTCTAACCCTGCCGAGCTGGATAAATGGAAGCACATATGGGGAGCACACTGACCTTGTTACTGTGAATGATACAACCACACAAAGAATGTTTCACACACACGTGGGTTATAATAATTATTCAAGAGGCCAACACGAGCAACATAATAAAAACTGTCCTTCTATGTGCTTCAGCAAGGTTGTCACCACCATCCTGTCCAGGTAGTATACAAACTCTGATCCTGAGGGATGCAATGCTTTCCACAGAGACTCTCTGTACGTAAGTGTTGAGCACACGTAAGACCAACACACGCGCTACAGCCGACTGCAAACCCTAGGGCACTGCTGGATGCCCCCCCTGCAGCTTTGCAGCATTCAGAGAAGCGAGTGATGTGGTTTCAGCACCTCGTGCATCTTGCCTTTGACTTCCCAGCCAAATGGCGAGCTACTGATTGCAGGTGTTTGGCAGCAAGAGGCCTTCATGTGAACCAATTGAGGCATTAACTGCTGTAGCGCCGTGTGCTGAGGAGGCACAGAAAGAAAAAAGTGAATAAAACAAGAGATTTCTCTTCCCATTCAAAACCCAGGGAAGGAGGGAGTAGGACACTTCTTGACATCTTTATTTGTTAGTCCTGTTTCTCGATTTTTCAGTAGCGGTCACGACTTTTTAATGTTTTTTGTGATGAAAGCCTTTGACAAGAGCATGTGTCACATAAAGTGCAGTGGTGAGCCATGGCTTTCATATATATGTTAACCAGCCTTTATAGCATCACAGAGCCTGGATGACAGAAGAGTAATTCAGTTAAGCTGCAGCAAAGTACGTGAATTCTGTACTGTACATCAGACGGTGGAGGAGCACGGATCCAAAAGGTGAACAGCCATGGAATAGCCAGCTCCACGGTGTCCCACAGCACCCAGTTAACACGGAAATGCCTCTGTTTGAAACACGTGGGACACACGCTTCTAGAGATGGTGCTGCTGCAACCGCTGCGTTGGGAAAGCATGCTGTGAAGAAAAGCCTTTCCAGCCAGACAAGTGTTTATGCACAACTTAATGCTGAAATGAGAATTTAGGACAGCTTGGGGCACTTAAGAACATCAAGTTTCTGCTGTAGATAGCCAGATTTGCCCACAAGCAAAATTCACTCAGAGACATATATACAGTGAATTTGCCTATCCTTTTGATAACGTCCTTCCCCCTGCCCCCTCCCCCTCCATGTAAGAGGAATCTCTGATTGGTGTAAATCTGCCTTTGAATGAAACTCATGCCTCTAAAACTCCTCAGGAGCTGTTTTGAAAATCTTTCTTAAAAAGTCCTGGTTTTCACCAGGATAACAGCTGTCTTATTTGAAAATTACAATAGACTCAGTATCTGTCCACATTTGCAATCTCTAAGAAGAGGTACTGAATAAATGCAAGCATTCTGCCTTAGTTTTTTTAGTTTAGTGCTTTCTACAGTGGCTTAAAAAGAATCATCTACTCTAACACAGAATTTTGAGACCTATAGAATAGAATAATATAAAATCAAACATTTCTGAATAGAGCCATTTACTGGACTTCTATTTCTAGGCCTCAGTTAGGGTAACATAATTTGTAAAATGGTGAACAGGTAATCAAATTGCAATCAGCAAATCTTTAAAAAAAAAAAAAGAAAAGGAGACTGAGAGAAAAGATTTAAACAACAAGCATTACAGATAGAAGAAGAAAAGCAAATTCACATCTACAGCCTCACGGGAAAATGCAGATTTAATCAATTCAGGGTAAAATTTAATTAAAACACTGACCAATGGGATGGGGGACAAAATACAGGTATATAGGAAGTCTTTGAGAAATACTTCTATGAGAAAACAGTAAGGTCATTACTATTCTTCTCATACAGCTGCAAGTAATCTGTATACATGCATCATCCCACTAATGGGGAGAAAAATAATTTTGTCCTGCTACCTAAGCAACTCCCAGCTTAGAGGTGTTAGAAGAGCAACAACTTCTTGATAACGTTCCAAATATTTCTGTGCCTATCCCCAAAATAGTAGCTGGTTTATCAGTTCTGCTTTATTTAAATCTTAACTCTTCACTGTCCTGCCACATAATTTAGGTTGAAAACAACCTAGAAATTATACTAATAATTACAAAAGAGAGGGAGAAAGACAATGGACACTCAAGGTTTTCTTTAACTAAAACCTGCTATTGAGCTCCATGGAAAGAAAACAGATTCAATAAGGCACATAAGTCATTATTAAAGACAATCTTGTAACTCCTAAGGAACATTAAATTAATGTACAGTACAAATAGTAAGCTATGTAAAAAAACTGCTATATATATAAACTGTTACATACCTATTATAATCCTAAGATTTTACAGCTCTCATAGAAAACACTTGGGAAATGCCAGCCATTGAAAGATAGTGTGAGGAAAAGACACGAAACATAACAAAAATGGAAAAGAGTCTGATGTCGTCCAGAAACTGTTATATTTGATTTGAAAAGCATGCAAAAATCAAGCATAAAATACCAATAAATAAATTACTTAAACCCTTCATTGCAAAACACAGATTATATACTGCAATTCATTTATTGGATTCTTTCTGCCAGGACACTGCAGCACATGATGGTCCAGATCCTCAGCCAGTGAGAGTTGTTACAAACCTGTGACTCAGCTTAAATACTGGCACTGCACACAGGAATGCTGAGAGTGGACCGAACGACACACAAACAGCCCTACACCAAGAGCATAAGGAGCAGGTACAAAAGGAACCTGGCAGGTGGGACAGACACCTCTGGCCATCTGAAAAGAGCACATGTCACCTTTGAGGCCATGCTCCAAGTTCAGAGGACGGCCAAGCAAAAAACTTTAGCATTTCAAATTTTCACCTGAGCAGAGGAGATTTTGTCAGGAAAGTAAATGTACATTTTGTCACTTGTAGTAGGGAGAGTGAGAATATGCAGGAAGATTTTCAGAAGGCTGGTTGGTTCTGCCAACTGTGTGAGGTCACTCACAGCATGCTGCGCCCTGGAGACTCTTCCAGTACAGAAACAAGTACAGCCAGTGGTCTCGGGCCTCTACACAGTGGACTTCAGTGGTCACTGCCCAAAATATAAATAGCTCCTATCCATCACTACCACTCCTGCAGATTACTAACTCCTCAGTGTATGTCTTCCCTATCCTCGCCTGGTATGTGCCTTTACAGAGGCCTCCAAACCACATTGAAATGTGCAGTTGCAGGAGGAGGGAATTTGTGGATGTAAACTATCCCTGCCCACATCAAACCCATTTTCCAGATAAATAAAGAGCTGTCTGAAGAGTAGCCACCAAGATTTTCAGACAAACTAGAAACAAAATAAATCCCAACCTTAATTTCAAAACAGCTTTGGTGCTGTACACCTGTGATTCCTGCACATGTACTGGAGTTCTGCACATCTATGATTAAAACTGGCCTGTGCCCTTATTGTACAAGGATAGGGAGCTTGGTGATGGGCTAGGGGCAAACTTTGAGGCTAGGTAGTGAGAAAACTCTCAGAAGCAGGAAGTTAAAGTGGAAAACAAAGAGAAATCTATCTCCCTAAACTCTCAGTGAGTTCCATGCTGTCCTTGTAACACCAGGAGGTAAAACATTTCAGGCAGAAATGCAGATTTTTAAGCAGAGAGTGTTCCTTCAAAACTCTGTGTTATGATGATAATGCAGAGTCTCCTGTTTGTGTTTTCTTGGCAAAGGCTTCCAGCATTCAGAAGGGAATAAGAGACTTTGTAGAAAATAGATGAAAATGTCTCTCATTGATATATCCAAGGAAGGCATTGTTCTTTTTTTCTTAAAATGGCCTCTGTAAAACGTTCATTGCCCATCAACTGATGTATTAATTATTGATAAGAGAATATCAGCAGGCAGCACTGCACTCATTTTGACTGAGGGTGGGCAAACATCCTGGCTTGTAACACCAAATGCAGAAAGTGACAGATTCACAGGAAGCTGTCCCAAATGCAAAATCATTTTTAAGGGGAAATTTCTACATGAAAGGATTACACTTGTAAGAATAAATCCCACTGCTCTCTCACTCCCACTTTCTCTGAGTAAATGTGTATGCTAAAGGGCTTTTACTTCAGCTGAAATGGTGTATCACATTAGCATACTTTTAAGCCTGTATTCTAACTGCTAGGAAAACACAAGTAAAAAGTTAAAAAAAAAAAAAAAGAAAAGAACATCAAAAACTCTAACAGTTAACAAAAATTCTATTATAAAGCAGAAGAAATACATATACAATGTAAATAAACAAAACATTTGCTGGAAGCTAGCTGAAATTATGGATGTGGTGGAAAATCCACTATCAGATTTTGCCTAAAAACAGATTACAGTTCAGTGTGTTATGAGTTGTGTGTTACAGAAACCTCCTAAGAATTTAGGCCTAAATATAAAAAAAACACATGACACCAGCTTATATTAGAAATTTCACCAGTGTGGCAAGTTCAGCTGAATAAAAAGTTGAGGTGTATGCTGTGTTTGTCTGGATAACCAGTGCACATTGCCCAAACTGAGATGTGTTTTGAAGTTCACTCTCAAAGACAACACTGGGGATGATGTTTTTTCCAACCTAGAAACTCCTTCTATCGATTTTCTTCCTCCATTTAAAGAAATCACTTACCTACCACATTTGAAAGGAAAGGGTCCATCCTGCAAAAACTCTTGTTTTTCTGCTGTTGCTTTTCCCTAGGTCTCAGTAGGGGTGCA
>WAAG01032285.1:0-12580 GCA_013390105.1 Tichodroma muraria | reverse complement strand
TTCCCCCACCACTCTCTTGACAGCAAAGACACCACTCTCTTGCTTAGAGTAGGCTTGGAGTGTTGGGAGACTCTGTTCTGCACACTGGACTTGAGAGCTGCCTCTTTTGGTAATTTCCATAAGCAAATGTGCCTTAAATTGTTATTTCTAAGATCTCTGAAATAATTGGAGAAGTTATTTGAGGAAACAATCAAATTACAAAAAAGTAGATTTTTCCTTTATTTCTTGAGAAGATGCACTCATTGTTACTGCAGTAACATTTTTTCAGTTGTCTTTTTAAAAGCATAATATGCGTTCTGTCCCTTTGGTTTGTTCAGCTGTAATGACGGGTTATGTCACTTAGTCTTTTAATGCTTTATGCTGTGGTTATCTTACTTGGAATATGGTCTCCAGAGTGTACTGCAGAGTAGATATTTTGTCAAAGAAGTCTGTGTGCTTTCTCTAAGTGCCAGTTTTCTTTTAGAAACTGTTACTAACTTAAAATCCCACAGTCACGTTGCCAGAAATTTAAGAAGTATTACCAAAATGTGAAAGAAGGCAAATACTGCTTGCTCTCAGTTGCTGTGCTTCTGCTTGTTTCTGCTTGCAGGCAGGAGTGCCTACTGGTAGTCAGGTTGGGCCACAATCACAGTATCCTTTCTTTTGTGTTTTAATTATTGTAATTCATATTTTTTGAATGTACTGTGCTAGAAATGCATCAAACATTCAAATACTGAACTTGTGACAAAGAATTGGCCTTATATCCTTGCATTATCATTTGAGAGAGGTCCTACTGCCCCATCACAAAGCAGCACTGACCTCAAGTTCCAGTTCCTTCAGGCTGTAATGACAGCTATTCTGCTGTGTTTTGATTTCCCTCCTGCCTTTGTTGCTGTCAACTTACTTTAGATTGTCCTTTCACTCTTTGATGTTTTGGAGCATGTATGGTGATACTAGTGTGCACTAGGAGTGGATACAAAGGTAGGATTTTGCTATCCTAAAATTAATAGGAGGAAAGACCACAATGGTAAATTGTGCCAGTGCGTAATTTTGTTTATGAAATTGCATCATACTTTGTTACATTCTACAAAGTCAGAAAAAGAATTGCTGTTTTGGTGGGCTTTTCCTGTAGACTCTCTTAATTGGAAGAAAACTGAGGGAGCAAAGTTATCAAGCATTTGGTTATTTAAACAACTAACTAGCGTAAACAACTAACAACTAATTAGTGTAATCTGGTTAATATTGGAATTTTAACTGTCCAGATAATTTTCTGGACAGGAATATAGTGTGGAGAATACGGTGCAGTTCATAGTGTCATGGAATATCCAGAGCTGGAAGGGAACCACAAGGATCAAGTCCAGTTCCTGATGCTGCACAGCACAAGCCCAACGCTCACACCATGTGCCCAAGAGTGTTGTCCAAACACTTCTTGAACTCTGTCAGGCTGGTGCTGTGACTGACCACTTCTCTGGGGAGCCTGTTCTGGGTGAAGAACCTTTTTCTAATACCCAAGCTAAACCTCTCTTGACACAGCTTCTAGCTCTTTCCTCCGGTCCTGTCACTTGTCCCCAGAGAAAAGAGATCAGTGCCTGCCCCTTGGTTCATGTTTCTGGCTGAGTGTTACAAAAAGTGATGAAGCTGCTCCTTTCCTGAGATCCTTTGTCTCTGAGCTGAGTGCTCCCACTGCATCTCTTTTTTGTTGGAATTGTCAGACCACGTGGTGAGCCAGTATGAGATGCCAACCTGATGGAAAACTTGGGGGCTGGGAAGAGTGAGCAGAATTTTAGGGTTTTCTTGTATGAACTTTTTAATTGACTTTTAGCATGAATTTGTCTGAGCATTAGTAAAATGTAAAAGGAATGAGATTTGAGGGACAGTACCATTGTTCTGAAATGACTGGATCAAATGATCATTACAGCACTCCTGAAGTTGTAAATACAATAGCATTCTGTGTCAGGCAGAGGAAGCAACTGAAAATGAAAGGTTTTCTGGATATAAGTGCAACTGGTAGGTTGAAAGTAGTTAAATGTAAAAGTGCAAAAGCAGGAGAATATACTACCTTGAATAAGTACATGTTGTGAAATGTTATGTGTGAAAGATCCAAGGGAAGCAAGCTGGGATAGAAAAGGAAGAAATTTTGAAGCAGCCTGCTGTGGTGTTAAGCAGTTCAGGCTGAATGTTTTTGTGAAACATGCAGGTATTTTAATGTTATTTCAGTCAGAAGGGTACATTAAGAAAGAAATGTGAACACTGAAAATGGAAACTCGTTAATAGGAAGAGATAATATGTGAACAATTCATATTACCATGAAAGGTATATCTTGAAAGAAGGAGCAAGGTGAGATCCATCTAGCAATGAAGGTGTAGAATAAGATGAGAATATTCTGTGAATGTTTGTAGTAAGAGGAAGTTCTTCTTGATTGTACTTGATACTGAGATGGTTGAAATGTTTCAGGAGTCTTAGTGAGGAGGTTTTGTCCTTGTTATTAATTTTAAAGGGACTTTTTAAATTTAGTGAAGCAGTTGAGCCAGTGTAATGGCTAACTGCTTCCAAAGGGAATCATCTTTCTTCTGCATTTCCCCACTGCTTTGCAAGTATACACCCTGGCAGTTCAGGGAGCCAATTTTTCAGATGACTTAATTGTTTTCAGGGGAAATAACAGGACAGTGATGGCTTTTTGTGGATTTGGTTCCCTAAGCTGTTACCGTAGATTCAGTCTGACATAAGGCTGTGGTAGTATGGAGAATGACAGCAAGGGGCACAAGATTGAACTTTGTGGTGGTGGCTGTTAGGTAAGTTTCATTCTAACATGACAGATTGTAGCATTTCAGCTTGACTAACCCATCTAAAATTCATGCCAGGAATTTAAAGAAACAGTCTGGAATAATTCTACAGCTGTTTGAGAACTTCAGAGGGGCAGGTGATGTTTGAGGAGAAAGAAAAAAGGCACTAACCGTGCTATTTTTTTTTTTTAAAAAGCCACTCCAAAATATAAAATCCCTTCAAAAATCCCAACCCAACACCTCATAACAATCAACAGACTGTTGAAAAGGTGGAAGTAGAGGGTTATAAACAAGTTATCTTACCCTCAGTTCCGGGAGGAATATGGGTAATGTAAATTATTTGGCCCTGGTGATGACCTGGAAGATACTAATCTCTGTGACTACCTAATAAGAGGCTTTCAAGAACAAACCCTAGTTAACCTGGTTGAACTTCTTTTTGTGGCAGGGCACAGGACCTAATGGATAGTGGTGTAAAAAAGGCTTTTTGATACTGCTCTGTTAAGCAGTGGATGTGTAGTTGAAATAAATCTTCTTGGAAAACTGTATGTAGAAATAGATGGACAGACAAAATGAAAATATTTGTTGAATTTCCTAGGTGGTCTGTCTTTAAATGCCAGGCGGTGTTTTCAGGAGTGACTGGGACTACGGTATCTACATACAGATCTTCATGTAACATGAAGAGCAGCCAGAAAGTTTGATTAGGATTGGAATTTAAAATCATTCTGACAATTTGAGGAAACCACTGCATGTTTAAATGGAAAGCTGTGGATTCAAATGAATAAGGTATTGCATCTTGGTGGGAGTAATCAGCTGTGCAATCACAGTGGAGAATGACTGAATAATAGAAACTCTAAGCTGGAGTGTTAGTTAACAGTAGATATTTAACATGCTTTCTCGTTAAAAATTACTGCTTTAAGAGTGAACAATTGCACCTGATTTGTGTATTACTGTTGTGGTTTAGCATAGCTTGGTTTTTAGTTAAAGAGAAACTCCATCAGTTATGGAAGTGATTCTCTGTGAGGACTGCTAGCAGCTTCCTCTGTACCCAACAGAACCAATCAGCTGGCTAATTTTGAATATTGGCCCTGTTAGACCACTTAAGAAAGCTGAACACACCTCTATGAAATCGCATTTAAAAACGAACGAGCCCCAGGGAAAGCTCTCTTGCTTCTGGCTTTTGAGCAGGTAACTGGACGCTGGCTGGGCCAGGCCCTGCTCTGCCGCGTGGCTCGGCTGAGATTCTGCTGCCACCAAATTCCAACCGTGGCTGGCAAGTCAGGCCGGCTGTGGCTTGGCTTCTGGCGGAGCCGGGCTCCACTCCGGCCGTGAGCTGCCAAGCCATCCTGCTGGGGCCATGGAGCATCATGCTGCTGAGAACACAGGCGGCCCCGCAGTCCCGCGGCTGGAATTGGCCGCGGCAGGGCCGGACAAGAGCCGCCAGCAGGGATCACACAGCCATCCACAGGCCCAGGGGAGATACTAACTCTTTCAGTGCACAGATGAAACTTGCAGACATCAATCCTCTCTCGAGTGAGAAAAAAGGAAAGGGTTAAGGCACGTAAAGAAAACATGGCAACACTGAGGTCAATGAAGGAGTCAAATCCCAGATGGGAGGAGAATGAGGAGATGCCTTAGTCTTGGGCTGAAATTCTCTTGTAAGGCTATGGTGAAGATAAAATTGATACATCAGACTTTTTTTTTTTTTCCTCTGTTACTCATGGAATACGCTGAGGGGATGTAGTGTTCTAGCCACAGCCGTGAGCAGAGGCACCAGTGTTGAAGCAAGCAGATGTTGAAGTAGCTGTGAACCAATGAGAAGCTTGAACAGAGACAGATGAGAAACCTTGCCCCAGGGATGGAAGAAGAAGATCTCTGTTCCCAGAGACAGAAGAAGAAAGCTTTTGTTTCTACACTAGAATAGCTCATCCTTAAACTTGCACCCCAATAAGCTGAGATGACCTGTGGTGGTAGCTGTGGGAAGACTACCAACCCATGGGAGGGACTTCAGGATTGCAGATTTCCGGGTGGCTGCTATTCATTAAAATTAAAACCACGAGGGAACTGTTTCTTTTGGAAAAGTCTCCATGGCATGGCAGGAGAGACTCCTCTCCCTATGTGAACCAAAGAAAGTTTATTTTAGAAGAGTTAAACTGACTGAAAATACCAAATTTTGTCTCTTTACGTTTTCAGTGGTAAAGGAAAGAAGAGTTGGAGGAAGGAGAAGTCTTCTAAAGGTTTATTCTGATTCTTATTATTCTTCTTTTAGTTCTCGTAATAAAGTTTTCTTTTTGAGCCTGCTTTTGCCCTTCTCCTGATCCTTATCTCGCAGCAAAAAATGAGTAAATAATTCTAGTGAGTGCCCTGGAGTTGGGCCAGTGTTCAACCCACCTCAGTTACCAAGATAGAGACAGATGTGCTGAGCTACCAACTGAGATGTTGAAGTTGGGAGCAAAGTTGCTCTTGTGGGTTTGTCCAAATAAGTGAAAACTTTGATGCATGGAGGTGTAAGGAGAAGTTGCCTTGTCTGCTTAGTTTCTTCTGTTCAGTGGAGTGTCTCTTGAGGTGAATTGAAATCAATTTGAACAGGAGGTTAACTTTTTTCAGTGGGGGAAATTTTATCCAGTTGCTTTTCATAATGTGGCTCTGCTAAGACTCTCTGCTGACATACTGAGTATTTTTGTAATTGGGATGGAAGGCAACACTATGATTTGTGCTTCTGTTTTAAGGATGCTGTTAAGATTTCTTTAAATTCAAGTAACTTAAACATGTTAGTTAAGAAGTATGGGCTGCTGGTACTTATTAGTTGTGTCCATATCAGAGGTGTATCAGAGAAATCGGAATCTTAATTTACTGTATAACATCCTTTTCTTCTCTGAAATAAAGCATTTTTTTGGTGTTTAGAAACATAAACTGGGATAAATACACCTGGAACCCTTAATATTATTATAAAACCAGTAAGGGGTTGCTTAACTATAAGAACACTGGCTATTTTTATGCATTTGATGCAGAATCCTGTTGGGCTATATGAAGATAAAGCTTAGTTCCCTGTTAGGCAACAAGTTGTAGCTGTGTAATCCTGAGTTTAAAAAATATTGAGGTTTATCTGACAGCAGTAGTTCAGTAAAAAGTAGAAGTAAATGGTTGTCCATACCCAGGAGAGAATCCTGCTACCACTCCTAAGTGACATGTGTCTGGACTTAACAAATGCTGCAGGTCAAAACCAGTGCAGTGAGTTCTGCTTGCAACTCTGCTCTGCCTTGTTCTCATGATTAGTCTCTTTCTGTGAAGAAGCTTTTTAACCAGGGGACAGATGTGAAATAATGTCTGCAGCTTATGTGATAGGCTCAGATCCTGTGAATTCTTCTAGCAGAATTACATATTAGAACACAGTTGAATTTCAGGATGTATCAACTTTATAATATATATATATGAAGTTTATGTGTATGTATAAAGTGTGTGTGTGTGTATATATAAAAACTTTATAATATATAGATAAATATATAATTTATATATAATTATAAACTGTATCAGTTTATAATATAGCCTGCTTTATAGTCTTCTTAATTATCTTTTTTTTTAAAGTTTAGACGGAAGATTTTAATTGCCCTTATTGTACCAAAGTAATTAAATTTAAGTCAGCCAAAGATGCGATAAGATCATCACCCATTCAATGTTAAAACCAATTATCACTGGTACCCTTTTGCTGCAGTTCCTGCTTTCGAGTATTTCGGTAATCTGGTTTATAGCATCACACTGAGAGATGTATTGGCATGACTATTGTAGCGCTGGCTTACTGAGCACCTGGGGAGGAGCAGAACAGGAACTTGCCAGTAAGCCGCTCCAAGATGTCACACATCTAGCTCTGTTAGTAACTGTATGAGCCCTGCTGATACTACTCACTGTCCTGACAGAACTGTGGGGAGAATGAAGTGCATTTCTACTGTTTTTTGATGGATTAGGAGAAGGAACGGAAGGATTGTGGGAAGTATTGCAATAAATGAGAATGTCTTCAGGAATCATTCCCTGGTAAAAATCGTTGCTGTTCATTGGCAGTGATGGCAAGGCCTCCTGTCTGGTTTCCTGACATTACTGACAATGAATGGCCAAGGCAAGTACAGAATAGTACCGGATTCAATATCTGTCTGCAGCTGCTTGTTATAATCTGCGTGTCTGATCAATCTTAAGCGTCTCTCCATAAACACTAAGTGCGGGTTTGCGTGTCTCGGAGTGCCGGGAGCGCCACCACGCCTGGCGAGGAGTTGAAGCCGCCGGTGCGAGGGCGTGTGCGGCGGCACAGCGCCGCCTGCCGGGCAACCCTGCGGCCTGGGCAGCGCTCTTGGCGTGCGACCGCCGGCTCTTGAGCGCAGGGCTCTACGGTGAGAGCGCCTGCGGAGAAGTACACCTCCTTCGGCCTCAGCAAGGCTGGGTTCTGGGAATGTTTTCTCAGGTTTTCGTTTCACTTTTTTATTTATAGGAACATCATTTGCAGCGGGCTATCTCAGCACAACAAGTCTATGGAGAGAAGAGGGATAACATGGTTATACCGGTTCCAGAAGCAGAAAGTAATATTGCATACTATGAATCTATATATCCTGGAGAATTTAAAATGCCAAAGCAGCTGATTCACATACAGCGTAAGTAAAGTAACTCACTGAAGTCTACATTGAGTGTACTTCCTCCAGGCAGCATCTGACAGAACGAGAGAACACAGTCTTAAGCTGCACCAAGGGAAGTATGGATTGGATATTAGGAAAAATTTTTTTACAGAAAGAGTGATAAAGTACTGGCATTTTCTGCCTGGGCAGGTGGTAGAATCACCATCCTTAGATGTGTTTAAAAAAACACTGGGTGTAGCACTTGATACCATGGTTTAGTTGAGCTTTTAGGTCATGGGTTGAAGTCGATGATCTTGACGGTCTCTTCCAACCTTGTGATTCTGTAAGAATTTAATTTTGCTAGTAATTAAGACATTGTTCAGAAATGTCTGTTGAGCTCTCATCAAGACTGACTTCTGAGAATTAATTTTTTCAACGTGTTGAAAAATACTACCTGCTAAAGAAGTACGTTTAATTCTAGTTCAGTACTAACAGTTTGGAAGGAAATTTAGATTTGTTAGCAAGCACAGACACAAATCTACTTAGAGGAAAATACATAATGCATAGCTAAGAAACAGAATACCTGTCCCTGAAGCATCACCAGGATAAAATGGCAGTAGAGTGGATCTGGAAGGCAACCAGAACTGACAATAGCAGTAGAAGTATTTGCCTATGCCTGGTGCAAGTAGTCTACATCTCAAAGCAGATGGGGTTTGATATCACTGATGACTTACAAATTTGTTGTGGTTTTGTTTTAGTTGGAAGATAGCAGCTGTTTGCTATGGGTATGACCCTTCATGTGAACACCACATTACTTCAGATAACTTTGGAAAAAAAATACGAAAAATACAGTCTGTTGCAGAATTCTGTTGTATGGTGTAATGAGCAGAATTTAAAAACTAGTATGTGTGTGTAAACATATCTCATGCCTAATTAACTATCATTAAATGCTAGACTTCTATTTCATTCTAAGCCTCAGTAACGGCTTAAAATATTTGAATTGTAGAATAGTGTGGGTTGGAAGGGACCTTTAGAGATAATCTAGGTCCAAGCTCCCTGCAGTGAGGGGATTCAACTTTGTCAAGTTGCTCAGAGCCTGGTCTAACTTGACTGTCAATGTTCCCAGGTATGGGCATCCACCAGTTTTCTGGGCAACCTGTTCTAGTGTTTCACCATCCTCATTGTAAAAAAGTTCTTCCTACTGGCAGTCTTCATGCTGATATTAAGGTTATACTTTTCATTTTTATTTTCCTTATCTAGCTGTTCTAACAGCTGGAATTGTGAATTTTAAGCTGCACTGTATTCTACCTATTTGTTTCTTAAAAATAGATACGTGTTCTCACAAGTGCACTTGGAAAGGAACTTGTCTCTTACCAACCACGGCAATTTGAATGAGGCATGAGAACTAGGAAGTCACGTTCCAAATGCAGAGTGATGCATTTTCGTAGGATACTGTGGAAAACAGTTGTTTGCATTCTGCAAGATGTTACTTGTATTTGAAGATGCTTTGTTACATGGGGTAGATCATGCTGGGCCAGTGTAGTCTGACTCCTCTATATCACAACCATCATTGATATGTTAAGATCATTGTAATGCAGTCTGCACATGCTTTGCTAGGAGTACCTTTGATGTGTGTTTGGGCTGAAATCTGAACTGCTGATCACACAATACATAAAATTCCAGAATGCTTGGCGGCACTGAAGATTCTAATGAATCTAAAAATGTCTTACTGAAGCATTGGAGCAGTAAGCTGCTAACTAGTTTGACCACTAATAAGTTTTCATTGGTTAACAAAGCCATAACAAGTAGATGTCAACTTCTATGCTTAATTTTTAACAGGGTAATTTTTTTTCAAGAAAAAACCCTCGATGATTGCATCCCTGCGGAAGTAGCGTTATTGCAACATTCAAACAAATAATTTTGATTTTCTCTTGAGAAGTGTGGTGTGTGCTCTGGACACTATTAGAACAAAACATTTTTGTAGTAAAACTAACTTTAACTTTCACTGTATCATTTAGCTTTTAGTTTGGATGCTGAGCAGCCAGATTATGACTTGGATTCGGAAGATGAGATCTTTGTGAATAAGTTGAAGAAAAGAATGGACATCTCTCCTTTGCAATTTGAGGAGATGATAGACAGACTAGAAAAGGGCAGCGGTCAGCAGGTACAACGGTACTTTGAATAAAGAATTTGAAATACACTATGTATTACTGTATGAGAGTGACATGCTGGGTTTTACATTTAGCCAGTCAGCCTGCAAGAGGCCAAACTGTTGCTGAAGGAAGATGATGAATTGATCAGAGAAGTGTATGAGTACTGGATAAAAAAGAGGAAAAATTGTCGAGGTCCTTCACTTATCCCAGCAGTGAAACAGGAAAAACGAGATGGTTCCAGCACAAATGATCCTTATGTTGCTTTTAGAAGACGGACAGAAAAGATGCAGACAAGAAAAGTAAGTGTATCAGTGCCTCCCTCAGCTTTCCTTTCTTTTCGTTCTCCCTCTTTCAAAAAGTTGCTTATGTAAAGAAACAATTTGCAATGTACTACAACATAGTAAAAATGGAATGTTCTCTTTTTAATTTGCAAGGGCAAAAAACATATAACAGCTTTAGTCCCACTATTAAATGAAAGTTTATGTTCACTTTTTCACTAAATTTACTGTTAAACCTACTTAGGGTGTTGGCAAGCTGTGTATCATTGATAACATGCACATGCTTCTTTTGGTTTAGCATGTGAATTGTCTTTCTTTTCTTAATATACGTAAATATTTAGAACTGACTTTAATTCAGATCATATGACTTAAGTGTGGGGCAACACGTATTTTTATCTATCTACAGAATCGAAAAAATGATGAAGCTTCTTATGAGAAGATGCTGAAGCTGCGTCGAGATCTGAGTCGTGCAGTAACCATCCTGGAGATGATAAAAAGGAGGGAGAAAAGCAAGAGGGAGTTGCTGCATTTGACACTGGAAATTATGGAAAAGAGGTAATGTTTATTGAAAATTTGCTGCAGAAAGCTTTGGAAACTACTTTATAGTTGGATTGCTGTAAATATTTGAACAGTGGGAAATTTTTAAAATAAGTTCAGACTGTTTCACATTTACAGGATAGCATATTCGTATTTGCCTATGGAGAAAAAATAAAATGTTAGGAAGTTGCTTCTTATGGGAGGGTTATTTTCATACTAAGCTACATTGTATTATTATATGTGTAGATACTTTCAAATGTGTGTATCTACTGTATTTATACTGGAAGAGAGATCATAGTTTCAAGCAAAGTAATTTGAAATTGTGTGTAAAGTATGTAGATGAAGGAAATTCCAGATATTTTTATGGCCAGTTTCAATCATTACCGTTCTTCTTTGACTTCATGATCTGTATTTGCTGAAAAAGCTGGATCTAATACCCTCTTGAGGAAAAGAAGCATTTCATGCAGTATTAAATGTGAGAGTCATCTCCAGCTAGTGCTTCTTTTGCCATCCTGTTGATTATCTGTGCTGTGGGTCAAGTGCTCTGCCAAGTGTCACTTTCCCAGTTGACTGAGGATCACAATTTTAGTGTGGAGTTGTCCTTTAGGTTGCTACTTAGACTCTGAATAGACTTTTCTAGCCTAAGTATCCATGTTTGAAAGCAAATGTTCCAAGTCAGTGCCTTAAAACTGCAGAACTGACTTTTTAGTCTGAGTTTCTAGGGAGACAAGCGGAACTGGCTCTACCAGGGCACGTCTTTCAAGCCCTGAGCATTTTCAGCAGAAACAGAGGGGAGAGAAATCATGAAGATTTTTCCAGTTGCTTTTTAAAGAAGATAAGCCGATGAATAGAGGAAAGATTCTAATACCTCCCTCAGAGTAGAGAACTGCACTTCAACTCAGCATTTGTCACAGGACTTGAAATGTAATGTTTCATGGATCTACTTACTGGAAATACTCTGTGTAACACAAAAGGAGGATTCATGAATAAGGCATTCTGCTTCACTGTTTAAGACTTTGAGTGATAAATGTGATAAATTCTTTAAATGGTACTAGTCCCCAAGGAAGGGGGTGGGTAACCGTCTCCTTTTCTTTACAGTATTACCTTTTGGAGATGCTTTACAGAGTAGTCTTTTTTTATCTGTCAGCATTATTCATTGCAATGAATTTTCTATGTATTAGCCTCCTTTTCTGGAATAATACTTTTTGTACTTCCTGCTGGTGTACTGGATATCCCTTTACCCCAAGTTGCAAGCATTAATTTGTGTTTCTCAATTTTTCACCAGATGAACATCATATTCCAAAAAATAAAATTTATTCTGATTTCAGGTATAATTTGGGTGACTACAGTGGAGAGATCATGTCTGAAGTCATGGCACAGCGGCAGCCACTTAAACCCACCTATGCTATTCCCATCATTCCTGTGTCTAACAGCAGTTCCTTTAAACACCAAGAAGCTATGGAACTGAAAGAATATAAAGTTAAAGTAAGTAATGTCAATAACCGAGTTACTGTTCATGCTGTGAAGTATACAAAATACACCATTTTAGGATTGGAGGAGGGAGGAAGACTTTTGGAACTGGTAATTGGGTAGCAAAGCTGCAAGTGAAATAAAATGGCTTTGTTCTGTTGGAGTTTTAAGGATAACAGATTGCCAGCATTCCTCAAGACAGAAATGAGGGAAGTACAGACCAACTACAGATAAAAGGTCACATGCAGTTGTGTTCTTATTTGGGAGGATGGAAACATTTTTCTTTACTACTGTCCATAAAGTTAGGATGTCCTGAACAAAACTGTATTTATCATCATTAAACATTGTACAAAGGTAGAACTAATGATGTGACTGTTGTGTATTGTTCTAAGCTATGTATTTAATTTAATATGGAGGGTTGGGGTTTGTTTTGTTTCTAAAATATGATCCAATGATAATTCTCCCCCTGCTGGTTTCATATTTTAAGTAAAATATCAAATACTCTTATTTGATTTAGACAGCTGACAAATACTTTTCTCCCTGCAGGCTTTAATTTTGTGTCATACAAACCATAGCTACTGTGCGAACAGCTGAACATGTTAAATAGGTCAGGTAACACAGGATAAATGCTGAGGTATAATTTGAATTTTAAACCAAGGCAGCTTGTAACTGAAGAATATCTAGAGGCTGATCTGAATTTAACGAGGTGACTCAAATCAGTGAATTTTTCCACTGGTAGTAAAGCATTGTCCTTGTGATTGCTGATGTGTACTTGTTTATCAGTG
>WAAG01032283.1:0-19158 GCA_013390105.1 Tichodroma muraria | reverse complement strand
GCATCTATTAAACTGTGCAACTTAGGATCAGCTATGTGGTAGCCTAAGAACAGTTGGATCCTTGTGTTTCAAAAGTACACCTTCCTGCCAGGTGATAGGAAAATCACTTGCTTAACATCAGCAGAGGCACAGTTGACCTTTTCTAAATCCACATGAGAGAAGAAAGAAAAATAATGGAGACCTGGGTCAGTGCTAAGTTCTGTAAATGTTATCACATACACTTTTTTTTCCACTGGATTTTTGGAAGAGGTCTCACTTGAAATAAAAAGGATCAAACCCAGGAAATGTGGAGCTATGACCTGAGTCAAATTACCCATCATGTCCTGGGTTTGATCCTCTTTCTTCCAAGTGTGACATCTTCTAAAAGTCCAGTGAAACATCCTAGTGAAAATAACTGTGGAGAGATGATTACTTGGCCCAGTCCGTGCTATAAAGTCCTTTAAACCAAAGAAAGGGAGCAAGGGAAATTTCTAGGTTTTGCACATTGTTAATCTACAAGACAACAATTGGGGCCAGCAGGCAGGCTGGAACTTGTCCCCTAGGTGTAAACTGGTGCTAAAGTTCTTACCCAGCTGTAGCCTAAAGGAGTATCTCAGGCAGGGCTAAACCAGCAAAATACTCTTCCAAAATCCAGGTGAGAGCAAGCAGTTTTGACTATTTTATGTTGTGTTTTGGACGGACATCTGACTCATTGTATGTCAGCACACCTCACAAGCCTCCTAAAGGGACTCTGTCCCAAGCCCTAGGGGCCATGTACATGCTAGGGAGGGCAGCCAAACCAGTGTGTAACCTAGAGATCCATCCAGAGTGCTGGGATCTGGGACTGCACCTCAGCACAGTTCAGGTAAGGAACTGGCATAGACTGCATGAACATAACATGTGCACCATGACTGTGATCCAAGCTGCTTTTCCAGTGTTCTTGTGGAGTTCTGAGGGAGTGGGGAGGGAGAGCTGAGCAGAATTAGCTGTGAAAAAACATGTTTGCTAGATCTGAAAAGGTTATCAGAGTTTCTACTGAACTGGTACCTGCTAATTGTAGTTGTTTAGACACAGGTGAAGTTCTGTCAGTTAGTACCCATTAAAGGTGGATTACTTTCTATTTGCTTAAATACAAACTTGCAACAAACTCTGCTTGGAAAATCGGTACAGCCAAAGTAAGACACTGTTATGTCTTAGCTGTTAATCATCCATGTGTAGGGTCATGTACATCTAGATACATCTGGAAATAAGACAGGCCAGGAAAGACAAAGAAAAAGAAAATTTAAAGAGAGAGCTACTGAGAAGAAGCTACAGAATTTAATAAATACATTTTAAATTTTTCAGAAAGCTACTGTGAATTGTTCTTGCTTTTGGAAAATCAAAACACAGCTGATCAGAATCAAGTGGCTTATCGTATCTATTGAGACCTCTTCTTTAGTTCCTTTAACTTCTACCAATGAGATAACCTTCTCCTTTTGTTTTGCTATTTTATTTCAAAGTGGAGGTCCCAGCAGCGTCTGCAGGGAATGGCAGTTTCTTTGCTATGCCTCTCAACAGCCACCCAATGAGCTGCTCCTCTCTAACTAACCAGCACATGTCCTTTTCTGTTCCTGCTGCCCATGGGCTGGAAAGAAGCCTCCTAATTCCTGGTACGTAGAGTACAGCTGTAGGTGTGCACCTGTACACAGGCTGATTTACACATGAGGAAAACTCTCTTATAAATCTTGCCACTGACTATGAGCAATGGCAGGAAAATGCAGGTATAGCAGCTCTCTTGGTCAAACCCTTAAAAGTGTGGGTCTCACTAAAAGAATGAAAAATATTCAAGAGAAATTAAAAGGGCATTGCTCCTAATTGAGTAGAATGAATCTTTCGTTTAATTGGTGCAGGTTATAAGAGAACAGTTATTTACTATATGCTAATCTAAGTAATTACTTACTTGTCTTAAGAATAGGAAGTCACAAAATTTTCATTATTAAACTTTAATTTAGTTCCAATTTCTTTTTCACCCAGAGGCTTGTAAAGGACTGAGGGATAATTACATTTGCAACAGTAGAGCAAAAGCTAGGCTGTGATTTAGCTCATGAAAACTGAGCAGTAATCCCACTGATGGATGTGTAGGCACCTGGCCTGGGCCATGCTGGGTAGCAGAGGGTGCTCATGGTACACTGAGGACTGCTAACGACAAAGGCCCAGTTCAACACTTTTCACTGTTGAGTCTGTGCTGGAAAGGAGCCAAAAACAGTGTGTAAATTGGAAGTCTTGAAGTACCTCATGCGAGCTGAGGCAGCATGAAGTAGCAGAAGAAATTCTGTCCCACCTACAGAAACTCAGAGCTATGGCTGATTAAATTGCAAGCACTGAATCACCAAAAAACTTGCCCAGTGTGGGTTGAGAGGGAGGATGCTTGTATAACCTGCATGATGTGCTGTTATGTGGGAAGGATGTAGTGCAAGGAAGGTAAATTTAATGTGGATACATACTATTCACACATCTTCTCTTCTCTGGATCTCTGACCATACATTTACAGACTTTGCCTTAAGCGCTTTTCCATATGATAATACAATTTCTCTTCAGACTATTGAAAACAGTGGCTGCTAAAAGCTGGGTAATGTCTTGTATTTCATTCTCATCATACCTTTTAAGAGTTATTTTTTTAATGGGTTCTACGGACCTCATGTGATCCTGTGAATTCTCCACAGGGAAGATCTGACTAGAAGCTGCCAGAAAGGATAAGTAGCTGTTAGAAACCTTTTTCTCTCTCATAAGGCTTTAGAAAGCAGAACCCTTTAAAAACAGAAGAGTAATTATTTTGCACTCATTTCAGGATTGTCAGAACCTTTGACCTCAGAGTGCCTACCAGTCAGTGTGAAAGGGTACCAAGAGAATCCGGGCTTGGCAGGTCCTCCTCAGCAGATATTTAACTTTGTTCCTGAAAATGGCACATATGATGTTATAGCATCTCCAAGTAAGAGCAATAGCCTTTTATCCCCATAAAGTGGCATAAAGTCCTAAAAATTCAATGCTGCCAACAGCAGCATAGATTAAATTCAGTTACTGATAGCTATGATATGCTGAAAACTATGCTTTGTTTCTTGCCAGTGCTGACATCTTCCATGGAAACATTCATGTCTCCAAATTTTCCAGTTAATTTATGTGGTAAGTAGAAAATTGGGGTTGTACAGCACTTTGAACTGGGAGAGAAACCATATTGCTTCTACTCAAAGCCAATTCTCCCCTCCAGGCTTTACTCATATTGACATTAAAATACCAAAAATGGATGGTATTTCCTTGTTTGTATTGATCACTGCCTGCTTAGCCTGATCCAAAATGTACAGATAAGAGTTGTAGAGCTTCATGTTCAGCAGCCAATCCCCTGTGTTTGCTATGACATCCAGTTTCTGGAATGTCAGGTTCCGTTAAAACAATGCAAAGCCCAGGGTGCTGGAGCACGCTCAGAAGTGGGAGATGATCTGATGCTGGCATGGCCTGAGCATCTTAAACGCTCAGTGCTGGCAGCCAGACTGCAGCCAGCTCCCGTGGAAGCTGCAAAACCAACATGATGATGACTTATTTCACTAAGAAATACTGAAACCTAATGCACAGAAAGGCTTATAGTGAAATCAGAGCCTTGGTCAGGATTTAACAGTCCCACTTCAGGTAACAAACTTTCCTGAGACACTTTTCTTCCAGCCTCAGAGAGCTGTTGGAACCCAGAGTCTGGTATTAATGTTGTCTGTGGTCCCTGTGCCCAGTGCAGGAGTTTGTTGCCCTCTGGTGGCTTCCACTGCCCCAAAAACAAAAGTATAACGTGAAGATTAAGAGGCAAATATCCCTAGGTGTGGGGAAGCCTTTGTAAATTGTATTTACTGTTTATGTGAGTAAACAATGCTAATAATTCCAACTGATTTACTGCAGCACAACATAAGTATGCCTCAAACCCCGGAATTCCAGATGTAGCAGACAAATTAGCATGTAAGATGCCAATACAGTTTATTTTCCTTTTTAAGAAGTTCTTCACTCCTGCCTGCTTTGACCAGTTTCCCATCTAAATGTATCATTACAGATTTTTTTCTCTTCTTGCATTCTGTTTTCTTAGTTAATGAAATAAACAGTAAATCAAAACCAGATGCTTGCCCAACCCTTCTTTATTTACTATCTTTCTTACTGGAAGCCTATGATGCTTCCCTTTTAGAAGCAATTCTGATCTCAAACCATTCTGAAGGTTGCTGGCATGCAGGGTAGGAATTAGTTTCCAGATCTCTGAAACTCTAAGATTTGTATTTCTTTTAGACCACATTCTACACCAAGATGATCAAGATGATATTATGGTATGAAACACATTTGTACATATTTAGGGAGATGAATCTGTTTTTGGTTTGAGTAATTTTTTGCACATCTCTGCTGTGTGTGGTTATGAGACTCTGAGGCCTGAATTTGTTACAGCCTCTGTCAATTTAAATTCTGTCTTGCATCTGAAAAGCTCTTCCTACCAAAAGTTTTGTCAAAACTGATACTCTGCAATTACCAATCTGTAGAAAATGTGTTCTCCCTGAAAAATTCCCAATTTCTTTGTGTAAAAGAAACTGTTCATCTGACCCAACTGCAAAAGTCTGCAGGAATTTGAAAGCAAACAGGTGAAAAAAAAGAAAATTGAACAGCAACAGGACTTTGTCAGGGAGAGTAATGGGTAAATACTGTTACCAAGAGTCACTTCTCTGTGACTTTCATCCTTAGTGCTTGGTTGCAAGGTAGAATAAGAAAAGGAAGCTATTGCTTTTGAAGACATAAAGAAGCACTATGTGTGAACATGAATTTATGCAAAACACTGACATTTGAAAAGAACAGTGGATGCCACCTGGTAATGGCAGATCTGCTTCCCACAACTGTCAGAACAGCTGTGGTCTTGTTTGATGCCATTCTACCTCTAACAGTGCACATCAGCAGAATTCTACTTGGGGGAGAATTTTATTCATTTTCCTTGTAAAATTAACAAAATATCTCTTAATCTGAATATATGCTACAACGAACTTGGAAATTTGCATTAATCTTATTGTTAAAATTAGTAAAGCTGAATCAGTGATTATCTAGTATCTTTGTCAAGTATACTGCTTTCTTTCTCCAGATTTAGAGGAATTTCAAGAAGTTCAAGATTCCACAGTTCCTTCTGAAGAACCTTACAAAAGACCAGGTGAGTTTAGAGCTCTTGAACTTAAGCCTTCCAGTATTTTTTGGAAAAAGATTCTGTGTTTCTTTCCATACAGAAAAGCTCCTTGTAGGAATAATTCAACAATTTGTGAAGCAGTTCTGAGGGTCTGAGCACAATTTCTGGTTTCAAGATGTCAGACTTGGCTTCATTTAGATATCTAACTGTGGTACCTACTTAGCAGCTCAGTGTAGTTCAGTGGTTTTATCATCTGTACAAAGAGCTCCAAAATTATTCAGTTCATAGAACTGAAAGAGCCTGTTGTGCCTGCACTTCTCAGCTGCAGTTGCATGGGGTAAATCCAGCCCTACAGGCTTTATGGGAATGCCTGTGTGTTCACCATATTGCAATCAGGCACTTAAGCCACCATGAAATGATGTTGTAGTTTGTGAACTGGTTCCTTCAGTTGTGTGTGCTCTTTATTTCTCTAGAGCAAGTGGAAACTTTCTGTTTATCACTTAAGGATTATTTCCGAGACACGTGCAAATCTGTGACCATGGAGAGGGAAGTAAATCTGGATCACCTGTTCATTGATGGGACACTTGTTCAAAGTCAAACTGAAACCAAGACTGGAAAGAATAGTGCAAAAGCAATGGAAAAGGAGCTGGTAACCTGCAGCCTGCAAGAGAGGGAAAAGACAGCCATTGAGAGAAGCCAAATATTTCAAATTCCACTGCGTAAAGACTTAGAGACCAAAGTGATTGTGGTGCTGGGAAAAGCAGGAATGGGAAAAAGCATTCTCGTTCAGAAGATCTGCCAGGACTGGTCCAATGGAGAGTTTTCTCAGTTCGAATTTGTATTTTGGTTTGACTGCAAACAAATAAGCTTGCCTGAGAAGCAATACAGCCTGAAGGAACTGCTGCTTGAATTTTTCGTAAAACCTCAAGAGGGAAGCAAAGAGATCTTTGAGTATATACTGCAAAATCCTGATAAAGTCCTTCTGATTTTTGATGGTTTTAAAGGATTGCATGATCATGAGAATTTTCCTCGTTGCTCAGCCCGCCAATCTGAAAAGCATTTGTGCAGTATAAAGGAGCTGCTTTCAGGACTCATCCAAAAAAAGATACTCAATGGCTGTACTTTATTATTTACAGCAAGACCAAAAGACAAACTGTACCAGTATGTGTCCAAAGTGGATAAGACTATTGAAATTGTAGGATTTTCCCCTCAGCAGAGAGAATTGTACATAACCAAATACTTTGAAGAATCACCCTACTGTGGTAGTGCACTGAAATTAATCAAAGAGTGTGAGTACTTGTTCAGTCATTGTTACAGCCCTGTTATGTGTAGATTTGTTTGTTTTCTCTGTGAGACAGTGCTTGAAATGGGAGAGAAAAGTCTTCCTTCAACTCTTACTGAAGTCTTCCTGAAATTTTTTCAGCAGAAGATAATGTTTATGCAAACAGATGTTACAACCACACAAAATCAAGAGAGTCTTGCAACCCTAGCCCGTGTAGCCTGGTGTCTTGGAGAAAAGCACCAAAGTGCCATGAAAAGTGATCTTATTCCATCTAAGGAAGTTAAAGAGTTTGCTCTGAAGTATGGGTTTTTCCTCCCATTTGCATTCCCCAGACATTCAGATAGTGAAGAAGAGGAATTTGGGAGCACATTCTCTGATTTTGTCATTCAGAATTTCTTGTGTGCACTTCACCTTTTGTTAGCAGAAGAGCTCAAGGATAAAAATCTAACAAAGTACCTGTCTTTTCTATCCAAGAAGAAAAAACCTTATAACTGGTTAGATTTAATGCCTCGATTTTTGGCTGGTTTGATGTTTCTCCAGGATGACCCCTACTTCTGCTCTCTTTCAAATGAGGATGCAAAACAATCAACCAAGAAGCAGAAGACACTCTTGAAAAACATTAGAAGGCTGCAGATTAGTACTCTCTGTCCAGAGAGGTTGCTGGAGCTTTTACGTTGTGTTTATGAAACACAGAACAATTATCTTCTTCAGCATGTGGCCTTAAGACTCGAGCCAGACTTGTCTTTTCTGGGCATAGTTCTTACACCACCTGATGTCCATGTACTGCACTCTATTTTGAAAAGGTCAAGAAAAGAGTTTTCCCTGGATTTGCGAAACAGCAGCATTGACATGCAAGGGCTGCAAGCCTTGGTCAGCCTAAGGAATGTGACATCGTTCAGGTTGGTCACCCTCTGTACCCCATAGCATCACCCATAGCCCTGTGTGTAGATGACACTTTCATCCAACAACAGCAGTCACATCTGTTGGTTTTGCATGTTTTGTCACTTCACAGGGCCTCCCTCAGTGACACAGTCAAGCTCTGGAAATCTTTAGAACAGACAAAAGACTACGAACTGCTGAAAGCATCCACAGAGAAATTTGTTCTCGATCCCTTTAAGGCAAAGACAATGAAGGACATCAGTGACCTCTCCAACCTTGTAGAGATGCAGGAGAAGATGACAAAGTGGTAGGATCATTTATGATCAAAACTCCTCTTACACCAGCAATTTATGAAAACAGGGTTTCACCACCAGTGCTGGACAATGGAGTTGTCTGCCTGTCCAGGGGAGAAGTAACTAAAGCAATGCAAGCTCCTGGATCATCTCAGGGGCCTCTCCTACCCCAGTGTGAGGTGGCTGTCGTGGCAGGGGGGAGCAATGGCAGCGCCGTGCAGAGCAGTCATCAAAACTGCCAACGAAAGAGCCAGCTGTCGTTTCTCTTTAGCCTCCGAGTATGCCATCTTCCAACTGATTTCAGTTACATAGCTTGGGCTGATTCTTTCTCCCTGTAGCACCTGGGCATTAATGAAAGCCTGTTGTGCACTGCTCCCAAATGGCCTTGCCAGTCCTTTAGCCCAGGAGGTAAAAGCTTGTGTGACATCGTCTAGAAACCCTGTACTCCATCCCTGCTGCTGATGCAGCTGTGGGATTGGTTGCAATTAAAAACATGTAGAAATAAAGTTTTGTTGTTTGGTGGGTTTTTTTAATGATGACATGGGTGGAGTCATCATGGTGACATGATTTTAACATGGGTGGAGTATTTTGATTAAAATATAGACAAAATAGTTTCATGTTTGACAGAAAATAGTTGATTTAGAAAAATACATTTTTAAGTTTTATTGGAAAATGAGCAAACAGTTGCACTGTGGAAGGCAATTATTGGGTTGAAATTACTCAGTTGAAAAAAGGTTGGAGCAGAAGTTACTCTGAAGTTTCCTGGTTCCTCAGTTAATGCAACTGTGGTTTATTTTCTGTAAAAGTTTGCTAACAAATTATTTTTAAAGTACTATTTTGCCTGCTAAAATATTTATCATACTCTGGTTCTACTGTGATTTATTTAGTGTGCAAGAAGCATCTGGTTGCACCAGCTATGAAATTCCTGCCATCAGGAACCTCAGAAAACTCGAATTTGCGTAAGTGCTAAACTTCTACTTATTGAGATGGTCATGTTTAAGTAGGAGCAGTCAAGGGTGCTGGCTACAGCCTTGCACTGATGTATAGTCAGCTTAAAGCATTAAGTAAACCCCATTTATTGCTATTTTGCTTTTCTCTGAACTAGATTTATTAACTTATGGCCAAAACTCAAAGAACATCATTTCTGGTTCCTGAAGCAATACAGATCAACAGGGCTTTACCAATTTTGTTTGGTTTTAGTACAAGATTTCTCCTGACAACAAGATACTGATCTTGTGCCACAGGGCATGAAATATTTTGACTGTGATTCAGCTACCTGAGAAAT
This sequence comes from Tichodroma muraria, assembly GCA_013390105.1. NCBI lineage: Eukaryota > Metazoa > Chordata > Aves > Passeriformes > Sittidae > Tichodroma > Tichodroma muraria. The sequence continues at coordinate 10,276 of WAAG01032283.1, read as the reverse complement.
ATTTTACCCTCCAGAAATGCTGAACTTTTCTATCTGAGTCTTCTGATGTCATTTTCTACCCTATCAGAGCTATGGCCATGAAAGGATTACATCAGAGAATGCCTCCCAAATAAGTTATTTAGCAGCCTTTTCCTGGAGGATGGAAGGTTGACTTGGTGAGGTTTTAGTAACACTCCTTTTTTTTTCTCCCAAACTGTAAGCAGCCTCCAAGGCTATTCTATTGCTCAAAATATCCTGCCACAGCATGTGAATTAGTTTGGGCAGAAACTGCAGCAGTGCAATGGAGAAATCTCATCAGGTCTTCACCTGTTTCCTGCTCTGCAGATCTAACCCAACCTGGGACAGCTATGCTTGGCCTCACTTCTGATTTTATGCTGATTTTATTTTCTCTTCTCCTTTCCTCTTCCTATTTCCCTTTGTTTGAATTTTCTTTACAATTTGAATCCTGTTAACTAGCTGAACTTGTTCTGATACCAAAGAAACTCCAAATAGGATCTGAGAGACAAATGCTTGAATATCAAAGTGCAATTTATGCTTTAGGCTGCAGTAAAATGTTGATCTTAAGTTAGACCAAATTGTTATTAGTTGGGGGAAAACTAGTTTTGTTTTAATCTCAGTTATACTGAGATAGATATATATTTCATTTTAAGATTATACTTACAGTGAAAAACCTAAGAATGATAGAGAACAGAAATACAAGAATCTAAAACAAGTGAGATGAGTCTCGCAAAGAGGAACAAACAAGTGGCAAATGCATGTCCCAACACTGCTGTGCAAGCTCTGTCCTGCCTGACCTTAGCCTTGCTGGTCCTCATCTGGAGGCTTCACAGCAGAATTCCTTGGTGCAGGTGGTAGGCAATGGCTACTTCTGAGGAGTGTAAATTAGCTTGATGCCTGCTAGAGGCTGACCTGGAACAGAGACTAGACAGAGCAAAAGGATAAAGTAGGGATTTATTAAAAGGCCTCCATGGGCACACCTGGGCACACAAGAGCCCAGCTGGACCACATCCAAGATGCACCCGGATGGTCACAAAATGGACCCCTGATCACAAGGTCCCACACTTTTATAAGTTCTGGTCCATTGGCTAATTAGAGTCAAATTGTCCAACCACAGCTTCAGGTTATGAAGCTCCATCCTCCTTGTTTTTTCTTCTCACTTCACCATTGTTTTTGTTCTTGGGCCTGAAAGTTGTCCTTGGTCTCAAGCTAGAGAAGGAATTGTTTTGTCTCTCTACTCTGTGAAGAGAGCTCAGTGGCACTTAATATGAAACCCAAACCTACCCACTAAAACAACACAGAATCTAAAAAATATAAAAGCTAAAACTTAAGGTATCATCTTGTATTGGGGGTTGCAGGGAAAGAATTTAAGAATTTGTAAGTTTTGCTGCTTGTGAGCATGTGAAATACCTGCTGCATGTCTGTATTTTCTTCCAGGCTGGGTCCAGCATGTGGCCTTCAAGGATTGCTAAAACTCGTGAAAATTCTTGCAGCATTTCCATCACTTCAGCATTTAGAGTGAGTTCTGCTAAAGATCAGCTTTGCTAACGCTTCTCCTCTGCAGCCCTTGATGATGGAGGAGCTCTTGTACCCAAGAAACATTTTATTTGCCAGCAAGACTCCTTGTTCAATGACCAAACTGAACGGCAGAAACATTCCCAAACTAGCAGCAGCCTAAAAGCTGACACTCCCCATCCTCCCTCGAGACACCTGGGGGTGGTTTGTTCAGAACCCCTCAGTCCCTTCCTGGGGTGTTCCTGGGTGGGTAAAGGTTCAGTACAGAGCCCTTGGGTGCTCCCCACTTCCTGCCCTACCACTGATCAACTGCCTGCAGTGACTTACTGGAGCTCCAGGACATCCATGACAAATCAACTCTCTCTTAGTTTTAAGCTTCTTTACACTAGAAACGTGTACCAGCAGTAGTCAGTGTTGTGCCATGGCACCTGTGGGAAGGTTACTGGGTTTTGAGAGGGTCTTTGGCCTTATGCAGCCCATTGGCCATTTGTCTGTATTGTAGCTGACAAATGTTTATTTTCATGATATTTCAGAAAAACCATAGAGCTTTAAAATTGAAATATGTCCAATATATTCTAGCATTATCTGTCAGATTAGAAAGGGATTCAGTTCCTGAAATTGTGACTAGATATGAGGAAAATTTCATTTCTAATACTCCTTCTCATGAGAAGGATCTGTTTAGGCAAGGATTTACAGACTCTGCTGGATTTTGTCAGTTCTGTATTTTTGTGTGCACAGGAAATCTCATTTCAGCTTAGCTGGAACACAGCTATTTCATAACCATTTTAATAATCTTGCATATCAAAGGAAATGGGTCAAGACATTCAACTAGTAAAAAAAATTCTTAGGCTGTAAATTTGGGCAGCAGAAAGCTGCTTATTAGAGAAGCTGTAATTTGTGTGATGCTTCATGCTGATTGAGGCTACTGCAGAGAAGAAGCTTTTCAAGATAGATAGAGTGGTCTCTGAGGTGAATAAACCACAAAAATTTAGATTAAAAGGGAAGCTAAATCTCTCTTTGTCATCACAGCCTTGATGCTCTGAGTGAAAATGGCATAGGAGATGATGGAGCAAAGAGTTTATCTGAAGTCTTTCCAACCCTGACATCACTGGAAACATTAAAGTAAGTGCAAGGTTAACAGTTCAGGGAAATTTTGAGAAGAAATAGATTAAACCTAGAGGCTTAAGGGACTGTGTGTTAACAATTATCAGCAAAAGTATCCCATGGGCATGGAAGACCAATGATTCTATGGAGATACTTAATGGGTACATTCATTAGACAGATTAATCCTTCCTGACTTCCCTTCAAGGACTCTATTTTGTCTTTTTCTCTGCATTTGGTCTAAACAGACTGTCCAAATTATATTTTTTAAAATTTGAAAATTAATTTCCCCCACATTGAAATAAATTAGAATAAATGTGCTCGACTAACAAAGTGATCTCACTTATTGTAGTTTATCACAGAATAAAATAACAGACCTGGGTGCAGAGAACCTTGCTACAGCTCTCCCTTCCTTGTCTTCCTTAAAAACACTAAGGTGAGTAGTTGGATCCTGTTGAGTTGTTTTGAAAGCATACCTTGCTGTCTCTGTCAGAAACTACTGAACAGGGAATAAAGAGGTAACACGGCGCAGCAGCCAAGCTTTTGACTTAATTCTTTCATAAAGTCTTCAGAAGGAAGAGGGGAAAAGTATGACAGACATACAGAAGGATATCCGGGAATATAGCAAGGACTGGATTGATGTTTACATCCAGTCCATAATACCCACTTACGAATCATGTCCTGCACAGATGTGCAGCAAGGGCCGCCATCTGCTTCAAACCCAAAGCTGTCTGTGTTTGCTGATATAGGAACAAGGGTCCATCCCACTGCACTGGGATATCTGGCACAGGCCTGAGTAAAGCGAGGAATGCAAGAAACCCTGGTGTGCAGTTCTGGAGTAGTTTGGTGATGTGGAAATCACCAAATTTTGAATGTTGTACCCCAAATCTTTGAGCTTCATTTTTTGGGAAGATTTTTAATTTTATCTATGTAGACAGAAATGTTCTTATTATCCATAGACTAATAGAATCTAGACCTATTTTTGCTGTACCTATGCTCATTGAAGAAGGATGTGGCCATTTCCCTTACTTGATAGAGGAAATATGAATGTTTGTTTAAAACTTTAACTGCAAATAAGGATAAAATGGAACTTAAGATGTACTAACCATATTTGAAAACCCTTGATCTAATATCTGCTTACATTATCCATTATTCAACTCTGACTATTTTGGTTTGGTTTTCTGCAGCTTGTACAATAACAACATTTGTGATTTTGGAGCGGAAAATCTGGCAAAGGTCCTTCCCGCAATGACATCTTTAAGAGTGCTAGAGTGAGTATGAAATCTTTTCAGATGGCCCAGGAAAGCTTACTTCCTTGGAGAATGAAAATACAAATGTTCCATGTTTGGTTTTAGTGGAGACAGGAACTGAGGAAGAAGATTTGGGGGAAATTTCACAGGGAAAATGTGATTCTGAAGAGTCCAGATAGTCAGTGATTGGAAAGGATTAAAGAACAGTTCACCATAAACCCAAAAAGACTGGTGTTAAGGTGAGAGAATAGGCTCATAGGGGAGCTAGAGAAATGACCTCAAGAACATAGAAAAAGGAATCCCTCAAATGAATTAACATAATGAAGTTCCCATTCAACCTTCTGAGTATATCATTACAAGTTTTTTGAATTGACAATCTATTTGGTTTTTTTTCCTTTTTCTTTCTTATCCCATCTGCAGATTAACCTATATAGTATTTTTTTATTTTGAATGAAATGTTTGATTACACCATTTGATTTGGATTAACAAAGTTGTTTTTATTCCTCAGTGTTCAGTATAACAAAATAACTGGTGTTGGAGCCCAGCAGCTGACTGACAGCCTACGAAAATGTCCCCATATAAAGAACTTGGTGTAAGTCTCTTGACAGGCTGTTTGCTGTACCTTCATCCTGTAAAACTGGGTTAACAATCATGTTAAAGCTGCCTTCTGTATTTGTCAGATTTATAAGAGGAACAAAAGAAGACATCACCAAAATACAAAAGCAGAGATGTCAAAAAATGTTGTCTCTGGTTTCACCTGCATTAGCTCCCAGTGGTCCCAGGCAATCGAGCTTGTCTTAACTGAAACAGTTTCCACTGAGCCTCCCTTTGTTAATCTTCTACCCTCCCAGAGAACCAGACCTACTCTATGCTGCACCACTTGTGTTTGCGGGATAAACAATGAGCAGCCATCATTAGAGGTTAAATAGACTGAAGCTACCAGTACACACTCAGAGGAAAGGAGTTTGATGGAAGGTTAAAAAACAGTTACAGAGACAGTAGTGCAGTTGTGTCCTGTAACCAGAGTCAACAAGACTATGGAGTACTGAACTGCTTTTTTCTAAATCAAAATGCATTTTCCTTTGCTCCATAGCTTACATACTTTCATAGCATGATAGTCAAAGGGAAAGACAACTTTAAAAAAAAAACAAACCAGAAAAACACAACAGCAACAACAAGCAAAGAAAGCCACAAACATATCACACACCAGAAGAAGGTGAAGCAAATTACACTTCTTAAAATCTCTTTCCTTTATGAATTTGCCCTTACAGGATGTGGAATCCCACCATTCCCTATGGAGTTCTTGAACACCTTCACCAGCTGGATTCCAGGATCAGTGTGTAGATTCGGAGGGTTCCATAAAGGTAACAAACCTTGACTCCCTGAGAGTCCAAACCAGGTTTGTTTCTGTGGGAGTGTTGATTGCAGGCTCACTGGCAGCAGGCACAGTAACAGCATCCAGGGACAAGTTCGGAGATGGTGCCCTAGAGTGGCACAGATCAGTGTCACATCAGGCCCCCTTTTCCCACCCTCACCTCGCATCCCCTACCTCCCTGGCACTCTCAATAGCAGACTGCAAGCGCTTTATTAAGAAAAATGGACTCCTAGTCCAGCCCAGTTCAGTGACTGGCAACTGTCCTGCTTACCTTCTCTTTTCTGATGCAGAAAACTAAAGCTCTGTGTACTTCTCATGTTTAATAGATGAGTTCTGTACTCCTCAGAGGTTGTTTTGTGTTGATTTTTAGTAAGTCCTTTCACTTTTCCTTTGTTGAATACAAATCCTCAACAGCTGCTTGTCTGACTATGCAGCTCTACCTGTACTGAGAGCAAAACACTCCCTCCTATATTCCTTTATCCTTTAATGCTCAATGTCATTGTGTGGTTTAGCCACCGGCAGCCACTTCTACTTCATTGATCCTGCCCACACAGCTTCAAGGATCCTTGAAGTAATTGCATTGTGAAGAATTCAGTAAGTTTGTCAATGATTACCAGGATCTGACTGCCTTGATTGTCCTGGACTGAAGGAGCTGCAGCCAACATGGGAAGTTGGGGGGGTTGTGTAGGATTTCTGTTCCCAGTTTTCTGCTATGTGCTTCCTCTTGTTCTTAAAAAAAATTACGCATTTTGCATCAGTTAAATGATCCCAGTGAATGCCAGAGTCAAGTCAGATATCAGATGTGCTCCAGCTTTCTTTAGATGGCCAGGAAACAAATTGCAGTGTGATCACCAGCTGCATGAGGCATGCTTTGATTGGGCCTGGCCGTGGAACGGCTGCAGCTGCCAGTGGCTCCCTGGACCACGCAGTGAGCCAAGCTTTTGCACAACTCCTGCTCTCAGTGCAGTAATCACCAGGTGTGGACTGGGCTCTTTGCATGGCACTGACCTGGCTACAGGTTGTGGAAGGTTCAGGTGCCATGGCAGCTTCACAGACCAGCTTTATATAGCAGCAGTGAAAAATGGTGGTGCTCTTTACTAGCCTAGAGTCAACTAAATCTTTGTCCTGTTTAACAACCCTACCTTCTTGAGAAAGGAGACCCTAGGGATATGAACACTGTGAGGAAACCTGCATTAGCTCTGAGGATAAACAGCAGCAGGAACTCTGGATCCTGTCTCCCAACCTTGAAACATTCACCGTCCACCAGTCACTGCTATTTACAGACAACATCAAATCCATGATTTTGGTAATCTTAATGGTGGTTAATCTGATGGGTGTACACCTAATGTTCTGTTTTCATTATTTCACAGGTGTCGTAAAGAAGAGGGGAGGGTGTCCTCTGTGCTTTCCTGTCTTCTTGCTGCTTTATGAATTGGTATTTTCATGTTTCTTGCAAAAAAGTCACATTTAATTTTCTAAGCAATGCTTAAATTGGGTGAATTACAGAGTTTTAAAATGCTATTCAAAGACCCAAGTGTATTTCTATTTATGTGGTAAAAAAGTTAAGCAACATTAAGTTTCAAATATGAAAAGAGTATCTGGATACTGTGACCGTCATTAAAGGAGACGAGGAACCACCAGGATATTGTGAGTATAAAATTCCATCATCGAGTCATTGAAGAGCAAACTGAAAGCTGCTCAACCTCCAACATCTGAAGTACTGACAGATCAAATCTGATTGTTTGTGCCATGGTGCCAGTGGTAACTGCCATCAAATTTGGTCTGATGATTTTGGACTTTCAAAGCTCGAAGTGACAGGTTTCACCTGTCTGTATGGACTGATTGGAAGCACTAGGGTGAGGAGTATAAAAAAGAACCATCAGCCTTGGAAAATGTTCTGATATTATAAGATTATCCACAAGAATCTATAAGCTGCTCTTTTCTTCATAATAATCAGTGCTGCCATAAGGGATAGAAACATATCTTCTATGACTTGTTACAGAATCTTTCAAAAAGATTGGGGAAAAAAGAGGAGTAATGACAAGAAAGGAATTGAAAGTGAAAAAACTATGAAGGATTTTTCTAACATTATTGCAGAAATCCAAATGGATAAAAATAGCCAGTTTATTGTACACAAATCCTCAAACAATCTCTGAAGGTTTTTTACTTAGTCTAAAATGAGAACTTTGAATTCATATACCTGGATTGGTATTTAATTTCTTAAATGCATCTGGCAGCGTAAATGTTCACAAGCACCAATTTTATATTTGACAGTGATATCACGACTGCATGTGGTTTATGTGGCCTACTGGTACAGAGTTATGAGTAACCAGGCAATCAGAGAAAAGCACATTTCAAAGCACCATCATGTCTATGCTGTTGGTCTCAGTCACATGTGGGCCAAATATTCATCCTGCTGACTGCAACACCAAATCAATTGTCTCTTTTATTCTTTTATTTCTGCTCTGTGAACACGAAGAGAACTTAAAATTGTGCAGAAGAACTTGTCAGGTCAGGAGCACCATTCTGGCTTCCTGTCCAGATACAGTCTGAGACAGAACAACAGAGAGGGATGGAAAAAGCCAGGAATGCTCAAAATGCTACTAACTGGGAAGTCTTTGCTACACAGCTCAGGGTTAGTTCAACAACCTCTTTAAAATCTCTTCTGCTAGGAAGCACTGACAATACTGACCCAAGGATCTGTGCAAACTAGAATCTCTCAACTAACCTCTCAAATACTCTGTTTCTTGGTCTTTAAAAATTCCCAGATTTAAACAGTTCAAAACCACAACATTCATTTTCTTTCCAGCAAGTTCTTCTCCCCTGCTTAATTTCAGTGCCTGCAGAACCTTGACAGCAGGGATTTGGACAAATTCAAGAGAGTGGACAAATTAAAGGAAGAAGGGAGGAAGGAAGGTCTGTTTGGTTTTTTTTCAGAGCAGGGAATCAGACATAACATGTGAAGGAACAGAGAGCAAGGCGGAAAAACTGTGGCAAATATGATTGCAATTAGAATGTAGTATTTTTCTTAACTATCTGCATGGTTCTTCTCTCTAGCCAAACTCTAGCCAAAGGCATGGATAAAAAATCTTCTTTATCCTCTCCTCTTTGAGCTGCTTGAATGGGATGTAGTTTAAGCCAAATCTGATGTGATATGCCCATCAGCCTGTGGCACTCCAGCCATGCACATCCATGGTGAGCCCTCGTCTTGGCTTCTCCTAACTAAGCTTTGGATGACAAATGCCCCTTTAGGGATGTGTTCTGTAGCTGCACTTTACTATGACTGAGTTTGAGAATGTGCTAAATATTCCACAGGCAGCTGAATGTTACAGGATGCTGTCAGGACTGCTAAAATCATGTTGGGTGTACTGCTGTTCTCTGAGTTAGTGGGAGATACGTGTTTATAATGTACAGATTGTAAATTTTGATACAGTGCTTTGGTTGTCTTTACACATCTTTTTTAAGGTATTAATAAAAACAAGTACTCTGTTTAACAGTACCTTGTAGTACCTGTTGGGAATTATTTTGATTTTTCTCTTGGAAACACTATGAAACCCCACATCAACTGCTGGCTTCTGCCACAGGAACAGGCTTGGGGCTTTGTATCGCAGGTTAATGGAAGGCTCTGTGTGTGAGGGAGACAGGATGCTCTGCTGGCACTGAACAGTTCAGTGGGCTGGAAATGGAGAAATAATTCTTTCTTAACAGAAGCAACTTCTTGCAATGCCAACTGACAGACTGTAAGTTCAGGATCAGGAGATACAAATGTGCTGACTGAGGCCACCTGCTAATCAAAGCAAAAAGGGGGTTTCATCCTTTCTAAATCTTTGCAGTTAAAAGTTCTAAAATTAATCTGGGTTCAAAGTCTGGATATTCTTACAGCGCCAAGATCCTCAAAAATGCTTTTGTCAAATGAGTGCCTTGTGTATAGAAACTGAATTCACTGGCTACCCTCTAAGAAGCTGTTGTGATCAAACCTCTGTCCTAAAAAAATCTTTTAGGATGAGAAAAATGCTGCTGTCTTTATGTCCATCTCTTTTGGTTGTCAAAGAAGCCTTGCTAAAATCCCAAGGATTGCGTTATCACGGTAGTCAGACCCTGTAACAGTCTCTCCATCCTTTAAATGCATGAAGCTGAGCTGTTCTGAGAAATCAGAAATCTTGATCTAAGATCCAGAATCTCCAAAGTGACCGACTCAGGAAAATTCGTATGGTTTTATTGTGCACTGTGTGGCACAAACCCACTGCAGAGAATTTATTACAAACTCCTAGGTACTGCAGTAAGTACCAATAGTGACAAACTGAACCATGTTCTTAAGAAGGCATATGTGGGATCCTGAAAAACTAGTGAAGCCATCTCTGTGAACAATATATAAGTATAGAGGCAGCCAGAATGCCCCCTGCAGTAGCAAAATTCAACCTCTACTGTGTTAGTACCAAATGGACACATGAAAACAAGCTTGACAAGTTTTTAAACTCGGTTATTCCTTCTAAAGGTACCTACACGGGGACTTGTCTTCCCTAAATATATTTTTGTGTGTTAGAATATTGTATCCTAACGGACTTCATTCCTGAATTGCTGTCCAGGGATTGTGCGGAACAAAACACTTGTCAGTGTTTAAAGGTCCTGAACTGCACCTGATGAAACCTATCTTGGAGAAATGCTACTTGGATCAGTGTCAGTGCTTCCCCTCCTGCAGAGGCAGCTGAAAATTGCATTTGGAGCACAGAATTTTGGGAACTAGGAGCTGATTTCTGCTGCCTAGGAGCTAAAATGTACTATTTGAATGCAACACACTGGGAATACCGGGATACACGAGTTTGTCATTGTTTCATGAGGGATCTAAATCATCACCCTCTTGCTCCCTCATACTGGCTGAGAAGAGACTCCTGACACCATCTGACTGCAGTGGGGAGCCCACACTGGGAGCAGATGGCAGACACAGACTGCAGAGGACAGACATCATGCAGAGAGTGTCAGCAGAATTGTTTTTAATTCTGCTTTATCCAAAATTTTCTTGATACATCAACTCGGTTTA
>WAAG01032270.1:79201-102874 GCA_013390105.1 Tichodroma muraria | reverse complement strand
GGGAATGCTTTGAAACACTGAAATAAATAAAAAACTTGGTGCTTGGAACTGGGAACCAAGTGCTGGAAACCCAGCACAGAGTTGGATTTGGTTTGTTGTGCTCATCTTCAAAAATGGGAATACTGTTGGGGCCAGGATTCAGGTAAAGGAAAGAAAGACACTTCCTGACTTTGGATGCTGAGTGACGTTGATAGAATGCCTGGATATTTAATATTTTTTTCTGATTTCATGCTGGTTTTCCTTTTATCAGTGATAGGTTTTTCACACAACACAAAGTCATGTTTTTAAGAGAGCATAACTTACCATTATTCCCATTTCCCCCCAAACAACAGAGAGGGTCAGAGATACTTTGGGGTTGAGGTATTTTAAATTTTTCTTATCCCTTGAGAGAGGTGCAGCAATGCTCATGTTCAGATCTGCTGTAAAATGAAAAGTCTTTTAAAAGCCTCTCCATCTGCTCCTGCAAGTTAAAACACTCATGAGTGATCCTGTTTCTCACCCTTGGAGCTCCCAAGCCTTCCAATTCAGTGTGTAAAATTAAAATAAAGTTCTGCTCTTTCAAGCCATATTTTTAAGAGTTTTCTTTGTGTTTGAAAGCAATGAATTGTCTTCCTTCTATACTGATCAAATGGTTGATTTCAGTGGATTCTAGATTTCAAAGCAGAGGTGAAATTCTTAATTTTCTATTTTCTGATTTTTTAATTCTTTTCTAATTTTCTAATACTTACCTTTCACATTCAGCCCCAAACCCACCAGAATTAACAGATACCTTTGAATTGAATTTAGGTGGATTGTGTTAAGCCCATACTGTGATACATTCAGACTCTTCTGAGCATGCAATGCACAGAATTTTTTCATTAAACTTTAAGTATTTCATAATAAAAGCTTGAAATGGAGGGAATTACATATTTTTAGTAGGGATGGAAAAACAGTAATTCAGGAAATGTGTTGTGCCAAGAGTAGTCTCTACAATAAAACATTCGGGTTTTTTTTGTAGGATGCGAGATACTGCAAGGAAAGTGGAAGAAAAGTATTTTTCCAATCTTGCAACGCACGTGGAATTCCTTCCAGTGGAGTGGAGATCAAAGCTGACCCTCGATGGAGGTACAGGACTCAGTTCTTTTGCTGTCCCAGCAGCTGCAAGCTGCAGAGTTCTCCCCAGAACTTTCATCTGTGTTCTCTGCTTGTGCCTTGCTTGGATGTTCTTTTGGTTTTGTTTGCACAATTTTGAATGTTTCCATCCCTGGAAGTGTCCAAGGCCAGGCTGGAGGGGCTTGGAGCACCCTGGGATAGTGGAAGATGTCCCTGCCTGGGGCAGGGGGTGGAACTGAAAGATCTTTAAGGTCCCTTCCAACCCAAACCTTTCCATGATTCTATTTTATCATTCTCCTGGATGTCATTTAAGTCTCTTTTTTTATTTTTCCCAGACACTGTGGACTCCATAACTCCGGATAAAGTGCGGGGTTTACGGGATATGCTCAACAGCAGCGCCATGGACATCATGTACTACACCAGTCCTCTCTACAGGGATGAGGCAAGTGTGGAAAACGTGTTTTTATGGAAATTTCACTAGAGCAGGGCATGGAGGCCGGAAAAAATCTGGATTTGGGAATGTCAGGAAAGCTCCCTTTGTAAGGAAAACCTGGGTAAAGGGTGTTCACACTTTGTAGGTGTGTCATGGTCACCCACAGTAATCAGAGTTTTAAGACTGAGAGGAGAAGAAAGACAGCAAAAAAAGTACAATCCATGTCATTTATTTAGAACAGAAATGTCTAAAATGGTTCTGTATCAACAGCTGAGAAACAGGAAGGGGTTTAATGTTCTTCTTCTTAATTTCTGCATATTTAGAGCAGTGAGAGTCCATAGAGCTGAGGTTCTTTTTACCTCTGATGAAATCCATGGATATTTGTCACTTCAGTTTTGCTATTTCTGAAGACAAATGGGGTGGCAGCACGAGCAAACGTGCCCAAGCCAGTCTGGATGCAGCTGTGTGCACTTGCCCTGCAGGGAAACCAAAATGATCCCCAGTTGTTCAGTTTATTAGGGGACTGGTTACATCCTGGATGCTCCCATCCTACCTTGACCCATCTGTGTAGCTGTGGAGTGACCCCATTAATCAGGGGAGAGAAGCCAGGAATATGATCATAAATTATAATAGCCTGTAAATAATGATAAGCCTTGAATAAATGATAATAACCTGAATAAATGAAGTAGCCCATAAAACATGGACAGTGCTTCAGCCCAGTAGCATCTCTTTTGTATCATACTTACTGGAAAAGCCCTGTGGGGCTGTTTTAGGATTCATTTCTGTAGGAATTGTGGCTTTTTTCTGTGTTGGCTGCGTTAAGTATGGAGTAGTGTTAATCCTTTTGCAGCCTTGGTACCCTGAGCATCGTTAGACTGGAGCAAGGTGAGACTTTTAAGTCTTGCCTTGGTATTTGATGCTATTTTTCAGTCAAATTAGGTGTGTTTAATTCCTTTAGACTGGCAACACAATTTTCAAACCTCAATCTGTATCTCTCTTCCTGCTCAGTAATGCAGAATTCATTATCAGGGCTCTCCACTGTCTCTCAGGTTTCCCTGTCTGTTGTGTACCTGAAGCCAACATGAACTTCTGTGGCAAGCGATGGAATTTTCTCTGGCAGCTTGAAAACAGATATTTTTAAACTGCTTTAGAGGCTTGGCATGTCTGTGGACATCTTATGGGAAATGGATTAATGAGTAAAGTTCAGGTGTGCTGGCCAGCAGTGCATGAAAATTTAATTCATTGCTCAGTAGAACTGCAGTTTTTCAGGTTTATCACCATCCCCTGGGTGTGAAAACTGACATAGAAGGAGTGTGCTTAGATCTGATTACAAAACACTAAGTTGTTTTTTTTCCATCAAATCAAATTAATGTCCGTGAAATGTTTGCAACAATACACACAAGTTAGTCTTCCTTATCCCATTTTATTTTCTGTGACCTAACTTTGCAGAGTTTAACACAACAGTGTCAAATGGAGCATTCTTCTGGATGGTTTTCCCTTCTTCGGTGTGTTTTTCTTGTGGGACTTGCTCCTTCCAGGTCAGAAATGAGCCCTGTCTTTGAGGATTCACACATTGCTCAGAATTAATGTCCCTGCTCACTGCTTTATCACCCCAACACAATTCTTTGTGTACTGCTGGAACTTCCAGTGCTTTCCACCCAGAAATCCTCAAAGGATCTCAGAAGGAGCTTATTAAACTTACCTTTGCCCCTCGGAAATAAATTGAGGGATGTGGTGAGCTCAGCCTAGAGAAGAATGAGGCTTCTTGTTCAGCTGAGGGCTCTCAGCAGCCACAGAATCCCAGCCTGGTTTGGGTTGGAAGGGACCTTCACGCCCATCCCATCCCACCCGCTGCCATGGGCAGGGTCACCTTCCACTGTCCCAGGCTGCTCCAAGCCCTGTCCAGCCTGGCCTTGGACACTGCCAGGGATCCAGGAGCAGCCACAGCTTCTCTGGGCACCCTGTGCCTCACCACCCTCCCAGCCAGGAATTTCTCCCCAATATCCCATCCAGCCCTGCCCTCTGGCAGTGGGAAGCCATTCCCTGTGTCCTGTCCCTCCATGCCTTGTCCCCAGTCCCTCTCCAGCTCTCCTGGAGCCCCTTTAGGCTCTGGAAGGACTCTGAGCCCTCCCTGGAGCCTTTTCCTCTCCAGGTGAGCATCCCCAGCTCTCCCAGCCTGGCTCCAGAGCAGAGGGGCCCCAGCCCTTGGAGCTCTCTCCAGGACTCCTCTGGCCTCTCTCCAGCAGCTTCTGCTGCTGTTGGGGATCCCAGAGCTGGCAGGGCATTCCAGGTGAGCTCTCCTGAGGCCAAGGCGGGGGCAGAATCCTCCCCCTCTCCCTGCTCCCCGCAGTGCCGGGGGCACAGCCCAGGCCCCGCCGCCATTTTGGGCCGCGAGCTCCCAGGGCACAGTGCTTGGATAGGAATTCCCTTTCCCTTTTCGAGGGTTTTCCCCACACAGAAGTATCACAACTCCTTCTTTAAAGCTCCAGACAGCTTCAGGCAGCTCACGAAGGGGTTTGCAAGTGGCAGCCCCTCTCTCCTCCCCGGGGAAGGAGCCTTGTGCTGTCGGTGTCACAGGAGAGCACAGAGCTGTCCCAGGGGCCCTGGATTGCTCATCTGAGCCCTCCCAGAGCGTGCTGGGTGAGCCCCTCTTTGATTTCAGGTATTGTTTCTTCTCCAGTGTGGCAGGAGAATGTCCAAAAGGTGCCTCTGACTTCTGGCATGTGATGTGATACCAGACAGGCATGAATAATTCAGCACAGCCCCGTAAACATCCCAGTCTGGTCTCAGACCATAGCCAGCAGATTCAGCTGGGCTGTTTTTGTGGGAGAGAGCTGTGCTGTATCCTCCTCTGCACCAAATCCCTCTTTAAACATTACCCAGATGTAAGAAAAAGCAATAAATTGATATTCTGATGCACACAGGCCTATTTCTAATTGAACAGTCATTTCACATTCTGCCCCTGACCTTACTGGTCCATCTGTGGTAATGTAATCTTGGGTTTTAGTGTCCTCAGTGGGTGACTTTGTTTCATATCTGTGTCACTGTAGCTTCATATTTCTTTAATAATAAATGGTTGCAACAGAGATCAGAAAGACTTAATTGTTGCATAGTAAATTCAGAGTTGTCACCTTCCTTATACTGTTAAGTGCCTTTTTTTTTTTTGCTGGTCTTCCCTGTACTTACTTGCAGGCTAATTGTAATTCTGTAAATTATTGATATATGGCTTGGCAGAAAATGCCTTTAGTGCAGGATAAATATAATTTACATCCATCATCCCAGGATTTCTAAGGATTTAGTGCAAATATTGCACTATAAAAGTGGAGTAACTTCACTGTCCACCTCAGAACTGTGGAATGGTTTATGTGGGAGGGGACATTAAGGATAATCTCGTTCCAATCCCTGCCATGGGCAGGGACATGTTCCACTAGAACAAGTTCCTCAGAGTCCTGGCCTTGGAATGGCTTCATGGTTTGCCCTTATATATGTATTTAAAAGGAGAATTAATGACTAACTTCTTGAAATTTGCGACAAGTGTTAACTTTTACCAGAGCTTTCATCCCTCTTGGGTTGTTTTGCAATGGAAACCATTCTCTTGTTCACTCCTTTCACCAGTAAAAGGCAACTGGTTCAGGTGTGTTTGAATACAAGATGGGAAGCAGGAAATTTTAAGCTGAGGCTATTTCAGGATTGGTTTTATACATCCTGTTGAACCTAATAGTGAAGGAGCTGCTTGGGCAGCACTTCCATGGCAAGTTTAAGTAATTTGATTGCCCTTGAACATATTCTCAGCTTTATAAAGGGATTGTTTAGTGGCCGTGCCTGAACCTAAACTTCGTCTTGAGCACAGTGACTTGTTAGAAATGGGTTAGACTCAGCTTTTCAACAGCAAGAGGGGTCCTGGGAGAGAGACTCAGACAGATCCTTTTTCTGTGAAATCCCTAAGAAACAGCTCTTCCCGTCTGTTCTCACAGCCCCGGCTCATTCTGGCCTCTCATCTGTTGTTGTGACACTCCCCTGGCATCCATCAGTGATTCCATCAGGGACTGTGACAACTGTTGTCTCCTGGGGGGTCAGCAGCCTCACCAGCTCTGCTGGCACATTCTCCTGGGCCACGTGGAGCAAGAATTCCTCATCTTCACTTTCCCAGTCCTTCACAATCCACCCTTGAGCTGCAGCTTCTCCCTTGGCTTTCAAGGACCCTTTTCCCCCTCCAGCTGGCTCACACTCCCCGTTGCCTGCTGGCTGAATTTCAAACGGGTTTGCACTTTCTCCTGAAGTTCTCTTGACATTTGGGAGGAGCTGCTTGCAGAACTCACCGTCACTCAGATCTCCTTCACGTTCCTTTTCCACAAAGCCTGCAGAAACAGTCCTGCTCTTCAGGCTGGAGAGGGTGCAGAGCTCAGGTGTCCTGCACTCCCTTTCCATGGGTACCTGTCTCTTGTTTTATGTTTCATGGGCTCCACACTGTTCATGTGGGAAGGTTGTCCAGTGGGTGGGGATCCTGTGGAGGCAGCATGGAGAAAGGAGCAGAACTCAAGCTCAGTCTTACTGCTGTGCTCAGGTGCCAGCAGGGGTTTTTTGCTCCTTGTTTTCTTGAAAAAAAACCTCATTTCTTGGATATTGAGAGGGAAATGTCATTTTCTACACTGGTAATTTCAGGTGTGCACTGAAAAGCCCCTTCAACCACAGCAAACTGCCCCCAAAGTGGACCAGGGAATGAAGTTCTGGATCTCCTTGGTGCAGATCCAGGAGGTGTTTGTCCACACACACATCCCAATTTCCTTCTGCTTTGCCAGGAACATGCTATCCATCCATCCTTATTTATGCTGGTGTCTTCAGGGCTGCTTTTCCTCAGAGGGGGGTGAACAGCTGTTTGGGATGCTGGTGCTGGAATCTAGAGATTGAACAGCTGTTTGGGATGCTGGTGCTGGAATCTAGAGGTTTGGATTTTTCCAGCCCAGCACAGGATGCTCTGCACAAAAGGGCAGCAGCTCTGGATGTCTCACTCCTTCCACAATTCCTTGTTCCCATCATGATCCAGCAGTTCAGGCTTGCCCAACACCCAGGAGGTGATAAAAGACATGATTCTGCTGCCCTTTTTATCGGTGTTCTTCAGCCTGAGGTGACAGGGATGTGTCACCTGACTCAGACTCCCCATCTTGTCTTTACAAAACCCAGGCCTGTGCCCCCAGGATTCCTGAATGGATGGGGTAGGCTGTTATTTTTTGATTTCTTGGAAGCCATGTGCCAGGCAGGCACATAGCTGGGAAAGCAGAGGGCATTTTTGGCCTCATCAAGTCCAGCCTCCTGCTCCTTGGCCAGCACTCTGGTTTTTGGCTTCCCCCTGGAATTGCATGGCCCTCAAGCCAGCTCCCTGTGAATGTGCAGAAAGACCATTCCTTTCTCTGCCTTGAATTTGGTTTCTGGAGGGCAGGGAGCTTTTAACCTCAGTTAGTCTGAATGTGAGCTGCTGCCTTCTGAGCAACTTGATCCTGCAGGCTTGAGTTTCCTGCTAGGAGGATTTATTGGCCAAACTTCAGCTGATAAAGAGAGATAATGTCAGAAGGGTTTTTGTTGGAAGGGATCTTAAAGCCCATCTCATTCCGAGGCAGGGACACCTTCCACTATCCCAGGCTGCTTCAAGCCCTGTCCAGGCTGGCCCTGGACACTTCCAGGGATCCAGGGGCAGCCACAGCTTGTCTGGGCATGCCAGGGCCTCCCCACCCTTACAACCAGGAATTCCTTCCCGGTATTCCATCCGTCCCTGCCCTCTGGCAGTGGGAAGCCATTCCCTGTGTCCTGTCACTCCAGAAATATTTCAGTGTCCTCATGCTGATGCTAAATGAGCAGCAAGGCAGGAGGGCCAGCTGGGAGGATGGGATTTGATACAGCTTTTCTGAAAAAAATAGGAATTGTTCCCTTTGTAACAGTGTTTGATCTGCTCAGAAACAGACAGGTAAAGGTGCTGCATTCCCCTGCTCCCCCTGGAAGAGCTGGGGGTGATGGAGCAGAGCAGCTGGAGCAGCTGGCAGGGAAAAACACCAACTCAATCGACTGCTGCCTCATTTATTCTTTTGTGAGCTATTTGAGCTTGTTTAGTCTGCGGGAGAAGCTTTAGGAGGTGGTAAAATGGGTTGGGCAGAAACTCAAGGAATCTCTAGGCTTTTTGTGAGGAAAGCCCTATGGAGACCTGGGATGGAGAAACAGCTCCCACTGTCCCCAAAATGAGCTGGGAGCTAGGATGGAAGAGGGGTGTTGGAAAGAGAGAGAGGAGTCTGTCATGCTGCATTCCACTATTCCCACCATTCCTGGGATTTTTTGGGGTGATTTCCTGCTCTCCTGTTTTCAGGCAGAACCAGCAGATGCTTCCCAAGCACACTGACCAGCAGGTGCTGAGGTTTGGGGCTGGCCAGGAGCACCAGGGAAACCAGTGGGGAAAGGGCTGATTTCAGCATTCCTTGATGAGTGCTGAAAGGAATTCCAAGGAATTCCTTGGATGGAAGTGCACTGAGAGCAGCAGAAGCTGTCAGCAAGCTCAGGATGAGGCACCATTGCCTATAACCCATCCATGAGATGCAGACATGGAGCAGCCACTTGCATGTCCTGGGTTTGTGAGGCTGAGGAGGGAGTTGTTATTTTATTCGTGGGTTTGTTTTTTTTTCTAATTTAATAGTGAACCTTTAATTAAGACCCTTTAGAGTAGAAAGACAAGCTGTGCATGAAAAGATCAGCTCTTAAAAATTTATTATAGTGATGCCATTTTAAGAGAGAAAATTTGATAGGTAGTCATATTTTTCATGATTAAATCCAATGAAAAAAATCCACTGATTTTAGGCAATATAAAGCCACTTAGTGTCTTTAGATGTTTTTACATGGATTTTTAGGACATATCAAGCTGTAACTATAAAGATTTAAAAGCAGTCCATGTTGCATTTACTGGACTAAAACCCTGTTCAAACCAAACTTTTCTTTCACAAGTTGGAATATTTTATGCTTTTTAAGGCTAAGAAAGCAAATCAGGATTAAATCATAGAATGGCTTGGATTGGAAGGGACCTTAAACATCATCTAGTTCCATCCCCCAATAAATATTACCTTAACTTCATATACTGCTTAACCAACGGGTTTTAAGCTGGGACTTCAAATGAATATTTGTTCTCTTTTTGGTTTCTTTTGTTTTTCTCCTTTTTTTTTTTTCCTTACTCTGCACCACAGAGGTTCAGTTTCTAATCTTAGGGCTGGCAGGACACCAACATGCCTAAGTGCTCACTGCAGGTGGAGGGCTCATGGTTTTGGCAGAGCAGCCAACCAGACCATTCACAGTGCCTGGAAATCTTGAGGCCTTTCCCACAGCAGACCTTCCACTCCACAATTACCTTAGGGATTTGGAGTTTAGGAATGATCTCCATCAGATAATTTGGTTGAATTCAGTGCTTGGCCTCTGGTCTGCAAAATTGCAAATGTGCTCCTGTTTGGAAATCCATGAACCACTTTTTAGTTATGTCCATGTTTGTGCCTGACTTCACAGTAAAAACAAGATTTTAAAGAGGAGAGCAATTAAAAACAGGGCTGGATTCAGTGTCCAACCAGGATTTTCCAAAAATATTCTGTTTTGTGCCCTCACATTGCAAGATCAGATCTTTACAATGGAAATGCCATGATACCAGAAGATTATTTACCCATTCGTGGCAGGAATCCCCAAACACTTTGATTTCAACTGATTCTTGCTATTTCATTCCGGATTTTAATCAAAACCTTTTTAAATGGAGAAAATACCAGCCAGCCACAGCTCATCCTGATTGACATTTTCAGCTCCAGCCCTTGCTGGAACCTCTGCCTGTTTGTTCATGTGTGAAGGTTTGTGCCCACAGTCTGTGTAGACCCAAATGGGAGAAGGGGCAACATCACAGTCAAAAACACTTGAAAATGGGTGTTCTGATACTCCTTTCTCAGAGCTGCTGCAAGGCTCTGTTAATGATTTCACAGTGCTTCAGGCAGAGGGTTTGTTGTGTGGATTCTCACTCAGTAAAATGTGTATCAAACACTGGCACTTCTGGTGCCATTCATATTTATATTCAGTAATGACTCAGGCTCTTGAAAAATCATGTTGAAATTATATGTTCCATAGCTTTAATTTCCCGTTGCTAACAAGGGAATGATTTGCACTCTCTTGTTTGTCCTCCTCCCTGCCACAGCCTGGAAGCATTGCTCAGTTTCCATGCTGAGATTCACAGGCAAAGCTGCTTTTTTTTTTGCTTTTTTTTTCTTTTTCTTTTGGTATTGGCCAGTTCCCAAATCTCATGGTTTCCAGTGTTTCTCTCTAAAATACTTTCTGGGGAGTTGTACCTTTTTATCCTACAGTGTAGTGTTTGGAGCAGATAAGCTTCTCAGAGACTCCCTGAACACAGGACCAACATTTATTTATTTATTGCTGTAGTACTATAGGATTAGTCTGTGATATTTAAGAACCATGCTGCACTCCTGCTTTGTCCCAAAAATCCCTCCTGGAAACCTATAACCAGAAAACTGTTTTTTAAAGCATTGTTTATATCAAATGTTCAAATTCTGTCTCTGTCTCTTTTTAGCCTTTTTCCCTCCCATATCATCCTCTTACCTGAGATGAGGCTTTTTATTTTTTTAGCAGCATCATTTCATTCTGATTCCTTGGGAAGAATTTCCAGCAGGTGTAGGAAGGGAAGGAGGACAGGAACTGCCTCTTTTTTCAGCCAGGCAGTGGGGAGGAGAATGAAAGGCTTGATGAGTTCAAGCCTGCTTTACTGAGACCCAAAAGCAATTTGAGGATATTTTCCCAGAACCCATCCAGGCTCTCACTGCAGTGTCTGAGCACATCCATTTTAGGGGATTTCTCTCTTCCCAGTCCCCTGTTGCTCACAGTGACAAAGGGAGAAGGGGGTATGAGCTGTTAGTAGGGTGATGCCAAAGTTATGGCAGAGATATGAGTTGATTCCAGGTCATGTGTGGCTCAGGCTCCTTCCATCCTCCTTAAATTAACAAAGGAGCTGAACCTCTTGATACAAGAGGAATGCTCAATGCCGTGCTGCAGAAAATGGAAGAGAATCCAGCAAGAAGGGAAATAAATGCCACTCTGCCAACAATCACTGTTGTGCCAGTGAAATCCAGGCGTTGCTCACCTCAGAGGGTGCTGTTCAGTACTTCAGGCACAGCTGCCATTTATTGAAGTGTTTATTTCACTCTGATGCCTCGGGCTGAGCAGTGCAGCTGTTCCAGGGTCACCACGTGTCCTGTGTGCTGGCTGCTGGTGGCTCTGGAAGGGAGGGATGAACCTCTGGAGCCAGAGACCATCAGCCCGGCGGTCGCTGCTGGCCGTGGGGTTGAGCTCATCTTCCCAGCCTGATTTAACAGGAACGGGTCAGTGTGGGGTGGGAACATCCCTGAAGATCACCTGGAGCAGCAAGGTGTTGGTACTAAACCCTCTCTCCTCCCCCTCTTGACGCAGCTGGTGAAGGGGCTGCAGCAGGAGCTGAACCGGCTCTACTCCCTCTTCTGCTCCCGGAACCCGGAGTTCGAGGAGAAGGGGGGGAAGGTCTCCATCGTGTCCCACTCTCTGGGCTGTGTCATCACCTACGACATCATGACTGGCTGGAATCCAGTCAGGCTCTATGAGCAGCTGCTGCAGAAGGAGGAGGAGGAGCTGGAGGAGAGTTGGATGAGCTACGAGGAGCGGCGTTTGCTCGAGGAGCTTTACATAACCAAACAACGGTAATTCCCCCCCTGCCAGGGGTCAGAGGAGATAACCACATCCCTGGAAAACGCCCTCTGGGTGTTTCCAGAACCCACCAGGGCTCTTATCTTTGGTGGCTGGTGTTCTTCTGCTGGGGCTGGGCGGTAAATGCTAAACACAGCACTGGGCAGGCACAGGGAGCTCTGAATCCACACAGACTCGTGGAGTGGTTTGAGTTAGAAAGGATCTTCAAGATCATCCAATTCCAACCCCCTGCCATGGGCAGGGACACCTTCCACTATCCCAGGTTGCTCCCAAGTCTCATCCAACCTGGCCTTGGACACTTGCAGGGTTGGGGATATCGTGGTGCTGTGAGACACCCATTAGAGAATCTAAAATTAGCAACTTCACTCATTCAAGTGGGACATGACAAATCATGAATCACAGGTTTTTGGTTCCTTCCTGAAACCAATCTGAGTATTGGTGGTGCTTGGGAAGCATTAATAGAGCAGCAGCCCTGCTGTGGTGGGAATCAGGATCTGTCTCACTAGGGATGGGTGCAGGATGTCTCTGTCAGCTGCAGGGCTGGGCTAAGTGTAGGATTTCTGAGAAAAGGGAAGTTTAGAAACCTAATGAAGTGTTGCAGTGGTAAGATGACCCTTCAGGCATGCCACAAACATATAATCAGGGAGAAATGGCCATTTTCACACTTGTGCTCCAGCTCCTTAGGCATCCTCTGAAGTGCTTCCACAGAAATCCCGAGTATCATCTGACACTGGCAATCCTGCACAGAAGGAATTGTGAATTCCTCAATTCTCTCTTCCTTCTGTGAGCAATTCAGTGTGAAATGATGGAAAATAGACTGCTGACATCTTGTAACCTCTGGAATTTACTGGGACTGAGAACAGTCTAACCCATCCATATATGTGCTTGGTGTTGTAGCTGCTTTTGTAATTCAGGCCAGCTAGAAAAGCAGGTGAACAACCTTTTTTCATGGTAGTTGAAAGGGTAGGACATCATCCTCCAGAAATTCCACCTCCATACAGAACTCCATGATGCTCAGACCGTTTCCTGTGGCTTTGTTGTTGTTTGGGGGGTTTAAAACAAAATAAAGCAGGTGATTTGGCTGCAAAATCACCAAGGAAACGGGAGGTGAGTCAGCTCCTCCTGAGGAAGGAGGGTGGGCAGATGCTTGGGGTGGTGAACAGGGGAATTGTCACGTCTTGATTGATTCCTCCTGTGGCCAGAGAAACAGGATTTGACAGGCATTGATTCTTAATCAGTTGAGCTGCTGCAGGAAATACTGACACCGTCACTCTCTTTTCCCAACAGACAAAAACTGTTGGACCCCACAGGAATGCCTGTTTGGATCAGAGAGGTTAAAGCTGCATTTTTTATTGGATCTCAGAAAGATCTCTATTTTCTAGGTTGAGAGAGATAGAAGAGAGGTTACATGAGTTAAAGGCATCCACCATATCAAAACCACCTGTCTTAAAATTTAAGGTATGTATGTTTAAGAGGTTTCTACTGAATTTTTCCGCTTGCTGTAAAAATACACCTGCAGTGTGAGTCATTCTGCTTACTTTTATTTTTTCCCATGTCCCTAGACATGATTTTGGCAGAATAACTTGGATGTTGGATGAAGTGTGTGTACATATATGTAAAAATGTTGTTGTTTTCATAGATTATTGCTATTTATTGCAATTTGTAATACATTTTGAGCAGCCTGGTCTAGTGGGAGGTGTCCCTGCCCATGGCAGGGGGTTGGAATGAGCTGAGGTTTAATGTCCCTTCCAACCCAAACCATTCTGGGATTCTGTTATCTATGTTTATATGAAATTGTATGTAAACATATATGTGAATATATGCTTTATAAATATATTTAATACATAAACCTAGTTATTATATTATACAAACACACAATTCTGTGGGAAGGTAAATCCCATTTGGCAGATTACATCAATCACATATTTTAAACAATTTCACTTCTACTCCATTGAATAATCCATCTTCCTTGGGGACTCCTTCTAACATGTCACATCTCTGAGCAAATCTGATTGAATTTCTTCCAGGAGTGGATTTTCCTTCCAAATTATTCTGCTCTGACAGTTAGCACACTTTCAATCTCATGAAGCAGATTGCTTGCTAATCAGCTGTACAAATTGCTAGAATTCCTTATCTTTGGGAAAAGGCACTTTCCAGCTCCTGGGTGGGATGTGCAATACTTTCTAGTTGCTCAACTCCATCCTGGAGTGTTAAACCATAAAAATGTGACATGATAGATGAGAGTAAAATGGATTATTGTTTCTTAACGTGCCATTTTTCTTTCCTTATGAGTTCAGAAGGGCTCCTGGAAGCCAAGGTCAATGTTGAGCCATAAAAAAAGAGGAAACCAACCATAATTCATGTTGTCACAGCCTTCTTTTCATCACTGCTTGAAAGCAAGTGTCAGGCTATTATCTCTCCCATCAAGGAAGTTGGAGTCAGGCTGGTCCTCCCCCAGCTCTGGGGAAGATTATTCTTCACTCAGTTGCATTTAAACTGAAGGGGTTTGGGGCAGTTGCTTTTTAGATGGAGAAGAGGGAAGAAACTTTATCTAAAGAGGATTTTATCTACCTAAATAGGTGGGATTGATCTGTAATCTTCAGGTGACATTTTCACTGCAGTTCATCCTTTTTCTTGCCCTTACTGACAGGGAGATGTTTTGTTTTTGTGAAGCTTGGCGCTGGTGACTCCCATGGCTTGAGACAGAGCTCCAGAGGGAGAAGCTTTCCATGGAAATGATGGCAAGGGAGGATTTCAGCAGAGTGGCTGAAATAGGATTGCTCATAGCAGACCAGTCCAGCTCACTGAGGGTGACTGGTTTGTTGAAAGAGAAGAGCCTTGTTCAGAAAACAACCACCCGTCCCTTGGCTCTTCATGTCAGCTCTTCTATGGACTGAAAAAAAAATGAGGGTTCCCAGGATGGGACAGAGTCACTGGTGCCACATTGAAGGAGAGTTGAGCTTCATGTTGAGCAAGCACAGAGGTTGCTTTTGGCAAGACAAATGCAAGAAGAAATACGGCAGCTTGCTTGGTTCATGCTTAATATTAGAGGAAATTAAATTATTGACTCCATGGGGAGAAAAAACCCACAAAACACGAAGATATGGGGTGTGTTGTACTCTAATAAAGTACTGGACAAGCCACCAGAGTGGGAACTTGAGGGCGAGGGATCTTTGTCTCTCTTCCTCTGCTTCTCCTCAGATGGGATAATGGAATTACCTGCTAACCAACAGGAGCTGTGGAGGTTAAAAGCAGAGCAAACACCCCATTGTCAGTTTTAGAATCGAAGCCTTCTCCCCACCACCCTTGGAAGGGGAGTTGGAGTTAAAGGATAAGGGGCTGAAGAACATGGGAATATGGGGAATGGTGTGACACCAACCCCTTTGTGCCTCTGGTGTGTGAAAATACAAAATATTTTATTGTAGGATGATTTTCAGTCATGGTAGGGAAGAGGAAAGCAGGATGTACCTCAGTTGCTCCTTAGGACTGACATGAAAATCCATTTAAATCTGGCCTTGCAAAGTCCTGGCCCAAAAAGACTTGAGGGCTCCTCAGCACTACTCAGCCAAGGCTGCAGAAACTCCTCTGGGGGAAGGTCCAGCCTGTACCTCACTTTCCTTTGTGCCCAACACAAAAGGGCTCTGCTGCCTCACTTCTGTTGGCTCATTCAGCCTTTTTTTTTTTTTTTTCTCCTTAATTACGAAAATACTGCAGTGCTAAGTTGAATGGATGACTGCTTGGCTCAGCTTCTGCTTAAAATACAAATAAATTCATTAAGTCTTCTGTTTATGAATCATAACCAGGAGAGAAGTGCTGCTCTCAAAGGTCATTTCGTAAACGTGTCTCCTGTGTTGTTGAACATTTACAGGAAAGTGCCCCACTCCTGATTCCAGGACAAACACCAAAATTAAATATTTTCTAGAAAGGTTCTGATCTTCCATTCCCATTAGGTTTTATAATACAGCAGCCTGATCTTCAGCCACCTTGCAACAGCCCTGACAGTCTAATGGCTGCAGTTTAAAGGATTTGGGGTTTAGAATCCTAGAATTAATGTTGGAAAAGACCTGTCCACCACAAAACCACGTCCCCAAGTGCCACATCCACATTAAATCCCTACAGGGATGGGGACTCCAGCACTGTTTATCAATAGAAATGGTGGGACAGCAGTGGGACAAAAGCCACACACCATGTAACCACTGAAACCAATTACCTTTTGAGGGTTTTCCCAGTCTCTTTTGAGTTTCCTCTGCTAAGGGCAAGCTGGCAGGCACTGTCTGATTCCTCCCTAAAGCAGAAAAACCGTAAAAACCATAACTGTGCCTTTCAGATGCTTGACACAGGAATATCAGATGGACAGGGTAGAGGTTACTTATTCAGTTTAAAGGATTGCAGTGGGAATGTCTCTTTCTGTCGTGTTTGGAGATGAAAAAGCTTTTTGTCCAAGCTGCCAAACCACAAGATCTGTGTAAAACTTGGCTTGAGGAAAGGAAAGGAGCTTTGCACCAAGTGACAGTTTTAATGACAGAGCAGTGCTGTGCTGCATCTGACATGGAATAACCGTGCTGAAGGTCTAGTTTTTTCTTTTTCCATCAAGTTGGGACTTCTTTTGGAAGGAAGACGTGTGGTACCAGTGCTGAGGCAGAGGAGGAGGAATGTTTTGTGCAGCACTGGAATCCAAGAGATGAAAAGCACCTTTATTCCTATGCCTTCATTCCATGTGCTGACATATGGGAAAGGTACATGGCATTCCAAGGATCCTCCATATGCACTTAGCAAGAATTCAGCTATTTCTGTTGTTGGCTGAGCATCTGACGATGGTAAAATTAATTTTTCAAGTCAGAAAATAAAGGTTGAAAGGTAATTTTGACATAGGGAAATGTCTTTTACCACCAAGTTTTCCATTTGATGGTTTTAGGAGGCGATGCCTGAGGGTTGGTTGTGGGGGGTCAGTGTTGAATCCTGACCCCAGGTTGGTTGTAATGACCCCAAAGTGCAGGTTCAGTGACTTCTCAGATGGCAGCTCTTCAGTGGCAGCTCAGATTTACTCAGTTGGTGTTGGAGGCAGGACTTGAGAGCAAGGTCACAGCAGCTTTGGGTGACATCAGAGTGTCTCAGTGGGCTGTGCCTGCTCCTGGGACATGGTGGCACTGGTGACAAGCACCATTCTGTTCACTTAACACCAGCTGTGTGAAGCAAGAAAATCTTGGAGAACTAGGTTAGGATAAGAATGAGGAGGTCTGGCAGGTTTGGGAAGCTCCAGAAATCAGACATTTCTTTAGTGTCTCCCAAACTCCTCTTGCTCCATCCTTTCCAGCGCTGGTGAGCCTCTCTGAGTTCAAATATCCAACTTGATTTTTGATTTTCCAACTGTGTAGCACAGCCAAGGGCAGTTTAACCCTCATTTATAGATGTTATGGTGTTCTTCCTGTTCGGACCGACCAGGACTTTTGAGTCCCTCCGCTAAAACCGAGAAATCGGGCGGAGAGAGAAATCAAATCAGCCGTGTTAGGAAGCATCATTTCCATCCTTATTTAACATGGATGAAATCTCTCCCCAGGTTGAGAATTTCTTCTGTATGGGGTCCCCACTGGCAGTGTTCCTGGCCTTGCGTGGGATCCGTCCCGGAACCAGCGGCAGCCAGGACCACATCCTGCCCAGAACCATCTGTAACCGGTTATTAAACATTTTTCACCCAACAGATCCAGTGGTGAGTCTTTAATTGCAGTCTCAAGCTTTTGCTTTGCCTGTTTTTAAGCTCTGGGATAGTGTGGGATCTTCAAAGTGTGTGAGTCAACACGAGTGTGTTCCAGCAGAGGATTATTTGTTAATGGTTCTTATACAATGGCTTGGGGTTTGGAACTGTAGAATTACATCATTTCCTACAAATAATTGCTGAAAATAACATACTTTTTTCTTCTTTTTTCATAGCA
The DNA here is from genome assembly GCA_013390105.1 of Tichodroma muraria. Lineage (NCBI taxonomy): Eukaryota > Metazoa > Chordata > Aves > Passeriformes > Sittidae > Tichodroma > Tichodroma muraria. The sequence goes on along the minus strand of WAAG01032270.1, from coordinate 85,669 downwards.
ATAAGCATAAGATTTGGGATTATTCTGATGGTTTTTTGTTTGTTTTTGTTTTTTGTTTGTTTGGGTTTGGGGTTTTTTTGCAAAGAAGTTTTTTTTCAACTGCTTGTGAATCCTATTTCAGACAAGGATTTTGTGTTTAACTTCCTAGCTTCCATTAAAACATCATCTTTCCAAAGACATTTTTGCTATTTAAAAAGGCTTCACAAGCAGTTTACAATATAGAAAAACAAATATAGAAAACAAATACAGAAAACAGTTTACAGTATAGAAAATCAAAGACTGGATTTTTTTTTTTCCCAAAGGATCCTAAAAGTAAAAGTTTGTTGATAGCATTTGGGAGAGGATTATTGGCATAGCTTTGCCTTTTCCTTATTCCACAGCAGCCAGTGTTGGCTGTTACCAAATCAAGTACTGAACCTTTGATCTGCATCCCCATGGTAACTTCTTTGATGCAAATTTGATTTGGAATTCCGTGTACAGCAGCAATTTGGGGATACTTTCCTATTTAAAGTAGCTGAATTTAGGTATATTCAGACTTCAGTCCAAACATGGTCATGTTCAGCTCCAGCTACTCCAGGATTTTCCTGGATTATTAGGGACAATTGGTTCCACTCTGCGAATAGTAACTTCACTTAGTTTTAAAATAAAGAAGTGTAGGATGCTTTTCTACATCAAAGCGGACAAAGAGAAATAAATAATCAATAGGAAAATATTTTTCAAGTAAACATAACTCATGGTTTGCACAGGGGTCAACAGAGAGCCATCAAACAAAATGTTTACATAGCCAGTTCTTCTTCATTGTGTTAGAATCAGCTTAACTTTACATGGAGTTTGTTCTCTCAGTAAAACCATCTGTTAGTGACCTGTGTGTTGGTAACAACGTGTAGTACAAGCGTTGCAGAGATGTGCAGAAGAGAGCTCACGAGCAGCCCTGCAGCTGATAGATCTTCCAGCCTGTGAAGCTAAAAGGGAATCAGACCATAACACCACCACTGTGTCACCTTCTAGGCTTTGCTTAGGACAGATATTCTGGATTTGAGGTTGGAGAGAGCTCTGGATGGGAAGGGAAAGTGATTTTTATTATTTTTTTTCCCCCCCAGTGTGGACTCCCAGGATTGATCTTTGCTCTGAATCCCCCTTGCAGGCCTACAGGTTAGAACCCTTAATCCTGAAACACTACAGCAACATCTCGCCTGTGCAGATCCACTGGTACAACACGGCCAACCCCCTTCCCTACGAGCACATGAAGCCAAGTTTCCTGAACCCCAGCAAGGAGCCTACCTCAGCCCCGGACACCGAGAGCGCGTCGGCGGCGCCCAGCCCCACCACGTCCCCGGTGCTGGTGCGGCGCCACTACGGCGAGTCCATCACCAACATTGGCAAAGCCAGCATTTTGGGTAATGTCATCTCTGTCCCTGGGATGGAGAGCAGCGTTTTGGGTAATGTCATCTCTGTCCCTGGGATGGAGATCAGCATTTTGGGTAATGTCATCTCTGTCCCTGGGATGGCAGATCAGCATTTTGGGTAATGTCCCCTCTGCCCCTGGGATGGAGATCAGCATTTTGGGTAATGTCCCTCTGTCCCAGGGATGGGAGATCCTCAGGGAGCTTCACTGCTCTGCGGGGTTGGGGTACAGCCCTAAAGAAACTCAGCTCTGGAGATGGGATGGGAGCTGGGGGTGTTCACCTGGAGAAGGATCCAGGAAGACCTTGGAGCTCCTTCCAGTGCCTCGAGGGCCTCCAGGAGAGCTGGAGAGGGACTGGGGACAAGGCATGGAGGGGCAGGACACAGGGAATGGCTCCCACTGCCAGAGGGCAGGGAGAGGTGGGATTTTGGGAAGGCATTCTCTGTGAGAGTGGGGAGGCTCTGAGATTTTCCTGAGAAGCTGTGGCTGCCCCTAGATCCCTGGCAGTGTCCAAGGCCAGGTTGGATGGGGCTTGGAAAAACCTGGGCCAGTGGAAGTTGTCCTTGCCCATGGCAGGGAATTGAAACTGGATGAGCTTTAAGATCCCTTCCAACCCAAACCATTCCGTGATTCTATTCTGGTCCCTTGCACAGAATCAGAGAGTGGCTGAGGTTGGAAGTGACCTCTGGAGATAGCCTACTCCAACCCCCAAAATCCTGACTGCCAGAGGCTGGTTTCAGTGAGTTCTGTAGGTGTCTGGCTTGGTTTAATCCCAGCTGACATTTTCTCTGAAATAAAAACCAGTTTACATGCATTGGAGTCAAAGCTTGGGAGAGATGATGTGGCTCATGCAATTGCTGCCTTATTTTTGTCTGCCTTATTGAAGTAACATCACGGTGATTTAACAGTTTCCAGTCTGCTTCATGGAAAAAAAAAATTAATTAAAGCTTGTCTTCTGATTCCATTTTCTGGTATTGGCAAATAGCAGAAAAATCACACCGTGTAACCCATTACAGTTACCTTTAACTCAGGATTCTACAATAGGAAATTCAGGCTGGTTTAATATAAAGTCTGTGCCTTTCTGGCTTTCTGAGTCAAAATAAGCCCTGGTTTAAGTGAGCTTAAATTCCCTTCTCTGGAGCTTATACTTGATCATGCACTTGCTGTTTTTGTTGACTCAAGGCTTTTTTTTAGCTCTCTGTGTGGGATTTGGGAGAAGCCTAGTGCCAGGAGTCTTCCCAATCAAATAAGAATATAAAAGCAGTTTTTCTTCAAGTAGAAATAATGGTATTGCAGAGCAGAGTGGCTTTTTTGGGGGGTTTCTGTAGTAACTTTAATGTCTTGTCCATGAGGTGGCAGCAGAGTCGGGATAAAACATGACAGAACTACTCTTAACTCTTATATCCCTCTTCCTGAGCAAGCAAAATAGTCCTTTTAAAGGATGATGTAACATTTTTAAAGATCTGTTAGGGTAATGGACCCTTAACAAGAGAAATGTCTTAAATGTACTAATGGGATTTTTAAGTGCAGAAGGCATCAACATTGTTAGAAAGCATTTTTGTCTTAATCTTAGGCTTTTTATGGAAGAGGAATCACAACATATCCTTCAAAGTACCAGATTTCTCTCTGCAGATGTATTTCATGTTTTGTTTTTTCTTTTCCCCCTAACTACAGCTTCCAAGTTACAGCTTTTGCTTGCACACGAGATGAGTCTGGGGATAAACAGAGCCCACTCCAGTCAGATGTTCCCACCCTAGGAAAGCACCGGGGGTGTTTCCCATCCCCCAGCTCTAATTAACGGGTGCTGCAGTGACTTTAATTCGCAGTGACTTCAATTTGCAGCTTGATTGATGCATCTTGGGCTGTTTTATCCCCTCTGTGCTGGATGCAGGAGCTGCGAGCATCGGGAAGGGCCTCGGTGGGATGCTCTTCTCCAGGTTTGGCCGGTCCAGTGCCACCCCCCAGACCATGGAGACAGGAAAAGATGGACCTGAGGGGGACGAGAAGAAGGCCACGACTGTTGGGACCCCACCTTTGCCACACAGCAGCTCGGGATTCCTCGAACCCACAGGTGAGTGGTGCCCACCCTGTGGATCCAGGGAAACAAGAGTAGGGGTGGGGCTGCTGTATCATAATCCTGTCATATAGGATTATATGCAGTTATGCCATGGAAATGCCATAACTGCATATGACAGGATTTGCTACTGAGGTTTTGCCATGAAGTAATAAATGTTGAATACCAAGGCCAGCTTGGACAGGGCTTGGAGCTACCTGGGATATGGAAGGTGTCCCTGCCCATGGCAGGGAGATGATTTTTAAAGTCCCTTCCAACCCAAACCATCCTGGGATTCTGTGAATGTATTCCTGTGTTGGACTGGAAGGGACCTTAAAGCCCTTCCCATCCCACCCCTTGCCATGGGTAGGGACACCTTCCACTATCCCAGGGTGCTCCAAGCCCTGTCCAGCCTGGCCTTGGACACTTCCAGGGATCAGCCACAGCTTCTCTGGGCACCCTGTGCCAGGGCCTCACCACCCTCACAGCCAGGAATTTCTTCCCAGTATCTAATCTAACCCTGCCCTCTGACAGTTAAACCTAAACTCCCATTTTCCCCATACATGTCCCATTCCTAAGCACTCTGGATTTTAGGACACGTATGACTGGAAACAGAAGCTGCCCTTGTCCTGATCTGAACTGCTCGGAACAGAAAGTGCAATTTTAACAGCTGGGTTTTTTGAAAAGCAGAGGTACTTCCTCTCAGGAAATTCATCCTTGGATTTATTTCTGAGCTCCCCCTTGGCACTGCTGCAGGACACAGGGGTGGGGTTTTTTTTTGCAATCAGTGGAGTCACAAGTGTCCTGTGACAGCATTCACATGATGGATTGCTGTCTGTTCATACTAATTTCAGCAGATAACCTGTCTGAGTCAGTGTTTGAGGGCAGGAAACTTTGGGTTAGACGTGAGGGAAGTAGAGAAGCAGGACAGGAACGTCACGGAGATGCCGAGGGGGTCCTTTCGGGGGGGTTGGCACACTGAGGGCTTCCTGCACGGATCCCACATCCCTCCGTGCTGGAAACTCATCCCTGCTCCATAGAAGGAGAACGTGGAGCAGAGGCCAGCGGGGCTGGGAGCTGAATGATGCAATCCCCACCAAAGGCTCTGCTCACAGAGGGCTGTGGTGGGGTTTGGCTCCCGCCCAAGCTCCCGTAACGGCCTCTCGGAGTGGCCTTCCTGCACAGCCGCTGGGGTTTTTTGGATAAACTCCCCTCCTAGGAAATGACTCTGGGTGTCTGCTGGTGTTCCAAGGCTCTGGCTCCCTGTCCTTGCTGCAAAGTGGGGCGATGCTCCTGGGCAAACAGGGGGATCTGTGCCCTGTCTGCCGGCGCTCCTGCGATGCTCCCTTTCCGCGCTCCTCGAGCCAAGAATTCAAATTCCTCCAAACTGGCTTTGATAAATGGCTGCATTTTTGACTCAGTCTGGGGCTTTGGCTTTTGTAGCTCAGCAGGCTTTTAGGGGTTTTTTTGTCCTTTTTATTTTATTGCTCCTCGTGGAGATTTTCTGACCGCTGAAGTGCCTTAGCAGTAGGTTAACGTTGGCCCAGTTAAAACGCAGTGATAATTGCTTTGAATGTGGCATTAATCAAAGCAGCCATTGAAATAAAAGGGTAACTGCTGAAATATACTTGGAATAATCAGGATATTAAACGGGCAGAGCTGTGCAGGGGCGACTTTGCAGGAAGGGCTTGTAGTATTGGGTGTAGTCTCCTTGTATAGTCACTAAAAATGCAAGAAATCCATTTATTTCACAAAGTTTCCTAGTGGGGCCTCAGCATTTGCTGGATATTTCTCTGTAGTTATCATAACAAGTCTAAATAAATATATTTGTAGAATTACTGTAAGGAAAACAGCTGCTTGAAAAAAAACCCTGTCTTTTCCCAAGTTGAGAATCACAGAATCATTCAGGTTGGAAAAGACCTCTGGGAGCAGGTTTAGTTTCCTTTTTTTTTTTTGGCTTTTTTTTTTTTTTAAAACTGAACTCAGCACCACGCTTAGGTTTGTACTAAATGCACGAGGTGCATTAAAATGTACTTCTATACGATTAAATCTTGATTTAGTTGAGTGCCCTGCGCAATGTAAGCACAGGGAGATTTTGTGTGATGTTTGTACAACGACAGGATCAGACCCCGAAACGCTCGGGTGGTTTTGCAGCTCTAACATCCCTCTTGCTCCTTTTCTTGTTCATTTTCCAGTGGAACTGGAGCACAGGATCGACTTTGAGCTCAGGGAAGGCCTCGTGGAGAGCAGATACTGGTCTGCAGTCACGTCCCACACTGCTTACTGGTCATCTCTGGATATTGCCCTTTTCCTCCTCACCTTCATGTACAAGCAAGAGCAAGAAGAGACTGACAAATCCAGTTTAGACACTATGTGAATTTTTGGCCAGGCACAGGAGAGGAAACCTTCAAAACCAATGGCACAAAGCGGGTGTTTGACTGCAGAGCTGCAGGACTTGTGGCACGGAGGTTTCAGGTTTAAGTGCATGTTTGGGGGCTTTTCCTATTTCTAAAGAGGAGAGGTTGTTTGTATTTCAAAGCACTTTATAGTTTTCAACGTTTTGCAGTGCTGAATTAGACCTGAAAGGATTCCAAATTCCTGTCAACGTGGACTGTACAAAGAGCCAAGACAGCATTGTAGCATCCCGTGAGCAGTTGTGCTTGGGTGACATCCTTGTTAATGACCATAATTGCTGTTTAGTTCATTAAACTATTAAAAAAAAAAATTAGTGGATTTAAAAAAAAAATAAATAAACCAACAACAAACCAAACCTAAATTGATTTCCATTAACCAAAAAAATACATGTTCAGTACAAACCTAAACCTGCCATGTGCTGATGTTTTATGTACCCGTGAATAACAAGCAGTGGTGTCATTTTTCCAGGACTTTATTCAGCTCCACATCCAATTATCCCCACACTGGAAGCCCATTCTGACTGCTGGCTTCTGAGGGCCTATCCTACGTGACACATTTAGAAAACTAATGCTGAAGAGAAAAAAAAAAAAAAAAA
>WAAG01032270.1:66203-79170 GCA_013390105.1 Tichodroma muraria | reverse complement strand
AAGGAAAAAAAAAAAAGCATGAGGCAAATATTTGAAATACTGTAATTATAATTTATTCTCTCTAATCGTTTCATTTTATTCCAGTGTATAAAACATTACTTTTTTACTGATTTCTTTTGACATAATTTAAGAACCACATTTATTTTCTACAGTGTTAAGACTTTTTCTCAGAAATACATATCTTTGTACTACTATTCAAATGAATATATGGACACTGTGGCACACTTTAAGTATTTTTTCATTAAAAATAAATATTTGTGGTTTCACACAAATGACATGAGTCACATTCTTCTCAGAGGTAAGTGCCTTTGCTTTTTCAGGTTCCAAGTGTTTCTCAGGCACATTAGATTGGTTTGCAGAGGATCCAGCTGTCCTTTGTTTACCATAATTAAATCCATACATGTGTGTGTTTGTATAAAAACATATGGATGTGTATATTTATGTGCAGGGGGAGAGACAGCACCATAAAATAAACTTGGTGAGGCCTGAGAATACCAACATTTAGACTAGGCTTGTATCTGAAACTAATTCAGAAGTCAAGAGGGAAGTGTTGGGATGAAAGGGAATAATCTCCAAATAAAACACCGGAGGGTCATTGCTGGGATTTTAGAACAACATGGAAGGCTCTGGAGCAGAAACGTTGGATATTTGCCCTCAGAGCTGCCTCTGCCTGAGGTATTTATGATCTGGATGGCACATGTGGGAGCTGCAGAGCCTAAACTTCAGTTAAAATAGCAAAAACCTCGGGCTGTGGTGTTGGGGCATCGTCGTGTTCTCGGTGTAAACAGATGTGGCAGCATCAGCCCGGAACAGCGGCTGGAGCTGTGGAAACCCCAGAGTTCCCTGCCAGGGGGCAGAGGGTGGCTCTTCTCCCAGATTATATTTATTTGGGCCGCTCCTTCCGCGGAAGAATTGGGAGTTAGGATTCTCTGTGGAGTTAAGGATTTAGGAATACTTTTGAGGAGGGAAAAACAAAGAGAGAGGGAAGGGAGGAGTGGAGGGGAATGGGAGGGAAAGCGCCGCAGTGAGCCAGTGTCCATCGTTCACGTGGTGGAAAGGACCTTGCTTCAGTGTGGATCCGTGAAAAATCCCATCTGGCCTCGGAGAATTGGAGCTCTGCTGCCTGACCTGCTTACCCTGGTGGATGAGCAGTCCCAGGGAAGGGAAAATAACCCCCTGAGAGGAGGAAGCCTCTGCTCCAGCAAACGGCCTTGTGTTTACAGGACTGGGCTCTCCAGATAAGCTGTTTAATCAGCTCCTCCTAATGAGGACAACTTAAACACAAAAAGGAGAATCTCCTTTTATAATTAGAACGTGCAAAACGTTTCCAAATGTGCATGGTTGGTGTTTTCAGGGCTTTGAGCTGGGTTGTGGCGCTGCTGCCTTCTCCCTTTCCACCGCTGGATCCACACTGATCCTTTTTTAAGGGCTGTAAACAAAAGGGGTTAATTCCTGCAATTCTTGTGGTCTGTGGAAACCCTGCTGTTGTCCAGGACATGTTTCAGATTTATGGAATAGCTGTTCCCCTGGCCTCAGAACATGCTGGTACTTGCTGACTGCTCTCCATATAAGGGAGGAGATCCGACTTTCAGGTCTGTGCCCCTTGGAAAATCGGGGAGAAGGCAGAGCTGAGGAGTAAATCATATTACTGGGAGGAGAAGGGGAAACGAGAGCCAGTACCTGATCATCCCTTTGTGTTTTTCTTGAGTTAATGGGTGTGTTTATTTGTGATTCTGTCCTAATTAGCAACTCCCTGGACCACCTACTAATCTCCCAAGCTAAATTCCAAATATAAAACACACCTTGAAAGAATCAATGGAGATTTATTCTAAATTGTATGCAGAGATGTTAAACAGGCTTTCATCTTTTTAATCCTCAAAAAATACCCCTCACCCTGCTGCAAAGATGAAATCCCCTTTGCAAAGCAGATGTTGAGGGTGGTGGAAGGGTTGCCCCATTCCTGTTGTGTGGTGCAGCACAGATTCAAGTAGGGTCACGTCTGCTGCTTCAAACTTTCTGTTCAGATGCTCTGTGGCATAATATGGAGCTGGAATGTCCTGGCTTCCAATTACTGACTTGTTTTCTTCTGCAAGGACGATGTTGAGCTTTCCAAGCTGTGTTGACTGGTGGTTTTTCTTGAGAAACCAAGATAAGGGGAATGTTCCTCACTGCTGTCAGTCTTCTGCCTGATACCGACCTGTTTTACAGACTTGGTCCTGAGGTCTTTGTCCAACTTTGTTGCTTACAATGGTTTTGCTACGAGGTCATTTTTTGCAGATAATGAGCATGAATTTTATTACTTTTCTTAATTCTGTCCCTTTGTTCCTAATTATTCTGTCGTCGTTCTGCTGCAGCTTCCTCTCCATTTGCATTCACTCCCTCCCTGCTTCAGTGCCAGAGTTTCTGGAGTCAGACACCCTTTGCTTTATTTCACCATGGACTGTGTGGCTGGCCAGCTTCAATTATTTTATCTCCTTTCCTAATTAGTATTATCAGGCTGAGCTGAAACATATTTCATGTTCCCATACTTATATTTTGCCTGGCTGCCACCTGTTTTTCCTCGTTTCCTGCTGTCCTGGTGCTCCTTTCCCATGTGCTTGGCTCTTGAGCTGACTCTGCTGTACCTGAATCATTAGGAATTGATTTTTTTTTCAAGCTGAGTTCATGAATCACTGTGGCAACTGTTTGCACTGAGTTAGTTAATGTATATTTGTGTGCCCCCCTGCCAGGCGAGTTTATTTGGAATTCCTTGTTCCCCGTTTTTCTGTTATTAGGTTGGAGATGAGATTTCTGCTTCCACACATCTTTTTTTCTGCTGAATTTGGACTGCAGGTGATTAACCTGTACAGGGTCACCTCCCCAGGCTGTGCCAGACATCTTCAGTCACCATCAGAAAGCTTTTACACACCAAGGCCCAGTTTGATCTGTATTTTATAATATTTTTCCTCCAAAAATATCCCCAGCATTTCTCTTGGTTTGGCTTTTCCCTCCTTTCACACAGGTGGTTTTTGTCCTTTTGTCTCTTCCCCCTGCACTCCAACGCGTTCTGAAGTGCTGGGATTTCATTCCTGCTGGATTCCTGCCTGCTGGAATCAGCTTTTGTTTCGTGCTTGTCTGACCACCCTCAAGACTTTTAGGGGAAATCTTGGAACCCCAGGAGGCACGTCCCACTGTTGTGATCCCCAAGGCTTCTGCTGAAAGCTCAGCATCAGCAGATCCCATCTGGATGTGTTCAGCTCCCAGGATGGCTTTGCAGTGTTCTCTCTTGTGGCGTTCGTGTGGCTCTGGCTGCTGCTGTCAGCTCAACCCCGGCACTGACAAAGCACTTTCTGTCCTTGTCAATGAATTTTGGCACTTCAGCCAGCAGTGGAGCTGGGCTGGGCTCTCCCAAGGCTGACTCCTTGCTCCTCGTGTTTCTCTTGCATCCCTGGAGACCCATTTGACCCCCACTTTGCTATAGAAATCCAATGTTTTGTGTTTCCCTGCGTGCCTTTGCGGAAGCTCCAAAACTGGCAGCGCAGCTCAGAGCGTGTCAACACTTCTCCTCTTCCAAGAGAAGCCCCAAATCCAAGGAGAGAAATACCTGGCTACGAAGTTTCAGGTCACCCTGGGGGTCAGTGCTGTCTGGTGCCACCGGGCAGCAAATTCCAGCATCAGCCTTTTCCCCTCTCTCCCTCTGCAACTCTCCAGCAAACCTTGGCCAGTCCTTCCCCTTCAGGAGTGAGAAGCTCCCTGCAAAAACGAGCTGTCCCAGGATCCCTCTCTGTGGGTTTGAAATCCTCAATGATTTATCCAAAAAGAAGAGGGGTTTCATTTGATGATTCTGTGAGCATCTGCCAGGGATTTACTCCTCCCTTTGCTTCCTAAATAAAATACCAGCCCTTGCACCTATGCTGCCCATTTCCCGTGCCTCACTGATTGTGGGCATGGACAGAGAATCCCAGAATGGTTTGGGAAGGGACCTTAAAGATGATCTGATTTCAACCCCCAGTGGGGCTGAGATGGGAGAGAGGAAGTCCAAACTTTTCTAGCACACTCGAGCTCCGAGGACCCCACATCCAGTTCGTTGTTCTTGCTCATTTTATGGCTCTTCCAGTATCTCCAGAAAGTCAGGATCTCGTCTCAGACTGGTCCCAGACTGTGCTCTTAAAGGGCAGTTCTGTCTCACCATTTCACTGCTCCATTCTGGATTTCTGCTCCTATTCCTCTGCCTCCAAAGCTCAGACTGGTTGGAAACCAAAGCCATGGGAAAAGGGAAAGGAGAGCAACTCTGCTGACCTTGGATTTGTGGTCTCTTTCACCTGCTGGTGTCTCTCACACCTTCCCAAAGCTAAAATTGAGGTTGTGCTGCCACCAGAGAATCCCAGAATGGATTGGGTTGGAAAGAACCTTACAGCCCATCTCATTCCACCCCTTCCACGGGCAGGGACACCTTCCACTACCCCAGACTGCTCCAAGCCCCATCCAACCTGGCCTTGGACACTTCCAGGGATCCAGGGTTAGCCATAGCTTTTCTGGGCACCCTGTGCCAGGGCCTCACCTCCCTCTCAGCTGAGAATTTCTCCCCAATATCTAAACTAAACCTCCTCCTGTGGAGCCTTGCCGTGGTTTGGAGCGGGGCTGCCCCAGTCGCTGCCCTCCGTGAGTCCAGCTGGGCAGGAACACCCCCGGCTCCCGGGACAGGGGTTTCCTGTGGGAAATGCAAAATGGCAAAAAAATCTCTGAAAGAGGAGACGAGCCAAAACATGCACAGATGTTTTTATCTTCCCACCTTTCCATCCCACTCCTGCTGTGCTGAGCTGAAAGTCCAAATGAGGAACGTCCATACTTCAAGTCTTATAATGCTAATGTCCTGCTCTGATGACTTTCCAGGTTGTTTATGAATGCAGGATTTGTCAGAAATTTTCATATTCATAATTACTTTTAACTGACCAGTTCTGAAGTTTAAAAATAACAATGTACTTTCAGCTTTGCTAGAAGCACTTTCAGTATGGAAATTTAAGTTAGAGTAATTTGCAAAGAGGGTCAAACCACTTCCAAAACAGACTCCACTTTCTAGGACAAAGGGGAAGGGTTTTAAACTAAAAGAGTAGAGCTTTGGATTGGATATTAGGAAGGAATTCTTGGCTGAGAAGGTGGTGAAGCTCTGGCACAGGGTGCCCAGAGAAGCTGTGGCTGTTCCTGGATCCCTGGAAGTGTCCAAGGCCAGATTGGACAGGGCTTGGACCAGCCTGGGGTAGTGGAAGGTGTCCCTGCCCATGTCATGGGTGGGACTGGGTGGTTTTTAAGGTCCCTTCCAACCCAAACCATTCCCAATTATATGATCCCAGTGATGATTAATCTTCCAGTTGCTTCCTTACAGCTGTTTGTTCCAGCAATCCCACCACTGCATCCCACCAGTATTTTCCCAAACAGTTGCACAGCTTCTGGGCTCTGTGCTTTGGACAAGGTGAGATCCTGTTGGAAGAGCAATCCTTATGGATCTGGGATGTGGCACTGGTGTGTAGCCCTGAGTGCTCTGCAGGGAGGGCTCGTGCTGAGAGAGCAGCTGAATATTTTGTGTTTCCAAAGCCCGTTCAGATGGGATGGTTCTGTCTCTTGGAAAATTCCTTGGGAATTCTCCTTTATCCTTTCTAGGCTGCCCCTCCTCGCATGCAACTGATTGTGTGGGGGGGGTTATTTTTGTATAAAACTGAGGTATTAAAAACCAGCAGGAGATAGGGAGGGAGGTGAGGCTGCTTTGTGGTGGCTGCAGGAAAGGGAAGAGGGCAGAAACGTTCCTCCCGGCGCTGTCACGGATCCACCTTCGCGTTGGAGACACCACATCTGCCTGGGGAGGGGAGGAGGGGGAGACAGCCCCGGCAGGAGAGGAGCTGATTAAATCAAGGAGAAGCTTGGCAGCGCTGGGGAACAGCCTGATGTGGATCAGCCAGCACGTGTGCAACACATGTCGGAGCTTGATGTTCCCAGCCGGAGCCGTGGGCGCGCGCGGAGGGCAGGGAGCAGGACGGGAGCCACGGGCCTCCCTCCCACGAGGGTCACTTCTGCCCACAGCACCCTCTTACTCATGGAATCCTGGAATGGTTTGGGAATGGTTTGGCCTGGAAGGGATCTTAAAGCCCATCCCGTTCCACTCCTGCCACGGGCAGGGACACCTTCCACTGTCCCAGGGTGCTCCAAGCTCCATCCAGCCTGGCCTTGAGCACTTCCAGGGATCCAGGGGCAGCCACAGCTCCTCTGGGCACCCTGTGCCAGGGCCTGCCCACCCCTAAAGGGAAGAATCTCTTCTCAATATCTAATCTTAAACTACTCTCCTTTTGTTCAAAACCACCAACCTTTGTCCCACCAATTCTTCAATTATTCTACTCACCGTGAGCACACCTGAGCAAAGGAACTCGCCCAAATCGTGGCTATCTCAAGGCTTGTCCTGGTGGGATTTAACTTCTCCAGTGACCACACTCGGCCCAGGCACAGTTCTGCAAGGCAGCTCGTGTCCTTGTGCCTAGATGGGATCTCCCAGAGCCCACAGCACAGGGAACTGCTGGTCTCTGCTCCCAGCAAACAAGTGACAGGACGAGAGGAAACAGCCTCAAGTTGCACCAGGGGAGGTTTAGATTGGATATTAGGGAAAATTTATCTGTGGAAAGGGTTTTCCAGCCCTGGCACAGCTGCCCAGAGCAGTGGTGGGGTCACCATTCCTGAAGGGATTTAAAAGCCCTGCGAATGTGGCACTTGGGGACACGGCTCCATGGTGGCCTTGGCAGTGCTGGGGGAATGGTTGCACTTGACCTCAGAGGGGTTTTCCAGCCTGACCAATTCCATGATTCTGAGCTTGTCCCAGCCCTGCTGCACCATCTCTAGCCCATTTTCAGTGGGCAGCCTCTGAGGAGCAGCTGATTCCTGTCCCAGAGCCTCCTAAACCTGGGCACTGATGGATGGCTGAAGCCAGGAGGGGTTGATCTGGCAGCTCCCACCCAGCATCTCCAGGTTGCTTTCTAGGGATTATTCACTTCCCTTCCCAAGTCCTGGGGCTCCCTGGGAGTTACAGCTTTGACATCTGCAGCCACAGAGCCTTGGGGAAAAACACAAAAAAAAAAAAGTTGAGGTTTCAGTGCTTCTTCCTGCAGTGAATTTCAATTCCGAGTGGCCTCAGCCAGTGCCTGGGAATGCCTGGGAAATCTGCAGCCCCTGTCAGTCCCGAGCCCTGCAATGCATCCCCAATGAAAAGCAGAGTCATATGGATTTTGCAGCAAACATTTTGCCAGTTTCTAGCTCTCCTTCATAATCCTGATGGCATTCTTGGCCTCCTTGGGTTCAGGATTTATGGGGACATGTTCCCAGCCTCCTGAGGGAAGCAGGAGCTCTGGCTGCAAGCTGTTCCTGGGTTAGGATTGGGCTGCTCCTGGGTTTATCCTGTGCTCTCGGGAGAAGCTGTGTGTGGAATCTGAGGGATGGATTTATTTTGTGCATCAGTTACATCTGCAGCGCACACTTGTTACTCCACAGCCAAAGCTGTGTTTAAATCAGGCCTTTTAAAGCCTAAAACCTGCTGCAAAATTTCCCCCTCTCCAAACAATTTCGTTAATTAACCAGACAACCCAGCTCTGGCTGGCTCTCCCTTGCAAATACCCCGTCCCGAAACGAGATTTTTCCTTAGATTTGGATGAAATGCAATGATTGAGTCATGATTTTTTTCCCTGGCTCAGTTGCCGGAGCAGGGAATGTTGTTCACAATACTGGCTGTTGCCATATGCTTTTTTCATCAAGTTAAAGGGTGCAACTTTCTTTTCTGCTCCCCCCTCCACTGACTCACTCCCCAAATATGTTTCTGGTTAGGATGCCTTGCGACTTCTTCCTGACATAAGGTTTTCTAGTTTGCAGGCAGCTTTGGGAATTGCCTCTGTGAGTTCTGAAAGGTCCCAGCTCCCGGGAGAAGCATCCTGGAGAGAAGGAGTAGCAAGATGCTTACCTGGGGTTTGGGTGCTTGCAGTCTTTGGGAGCTCTCCTGCTCTGGAAATGGTTTTCCAGAAGCCTGGAAGTCCCACTCCGATGCCCTTTGCGTGAGGATTGCTGTGCCTGGGAAATGCCTGAGGGAATTTTGGAGAGAGCTCTGTTCTGGACGCTGTGCAGAGCCAGGAGTTGGACCCGATGATCCTTGTGAGTCCCTTCCAGCTCAGGAGATTCTGTGATTCTGTGATTAGGTGAAGCTGGCCTTTTATCTGTTTGCTTTCAGGAATGCTGTGAGTGAAGGACGGGAGATGCTGCCTGCGAAGGGTCTTGGAGGGACAGACAGACAGACTTGTCCCTCCTGGAATTCTCTTAAGGCCTTGCCTTCAGGCCACCTTGTGCTGACCCCCAGGCCTTCACCACTGAGGCCAAATTCCCTTGGAAAAGGTGAGTGAGAAGCCATCCCTGTGCTCCCAGCATCCCAGTGGGCAGCTCCCAACACTCGGCCAAGGGAAGGAAACAGCTCCCCCAAAAAAGCAGGCTACAAATCATTCCAGTGGCACTTCCTGAAGCTGACCCTGCACCCGTGAGCATGCTCTGAAAACCAGTGTCCCCCATGCTTGTGGACATGCATCCCAAAGTCCTCACAGACTAGGAGATGCCAGAGGCTGGAAAGAAAATCCTGCCTCTCTTCCAGCTGCAGGAACTGAGATGCTGAAAGTTAAGTGACTGGCCTGAAGCCAGAGTGCCTGGAAATGAGCCCAAATCTTCCCTGTATTAGCTGGGATATGACCCTGCAGCATTCCTTGCCCTGCTGGAAATGTCACCCATGATCTCTGGAGCTGCTATCCTGCAAGGAACATCTCCTGCCTTTTTTTTTCCCCCCTTAAAATTGCTTTTCCTCACAAGACAACCCCCACCTGCTCAATCTTGTGGGATGCAGGAGGGCAGGAACACGCCAGCCTCTCCCTTGAAGCACTTCTCATTTCCTCCAGCCTTGCCTGGAAAGCTGACTGCAGGCTTCTCCACACTGGGAATGTTCCAGAGAAAGTTGTTCCAGCTGAGTGACTCTCCAGCAGCGTGTCCCTGGGTGGTGGGTCAGTGGCAGAAGACACGTGAGGACACAGCAGGGTGGCCCTGCCTGATCCTGGCACCTCTCCCAGGGAAAAGAAATTGGGATTCTCATTCTCCCTGCACCTCCTCAAAACATGGAAGCTGCTCTTCCCTGTGCCACCTGGGATGTCACCTGCCACGACCACAAGCAGGTTGGGTAGGGAAGGTGGCAGCTGTGGTGTCACCTGCAAAAGCCACCTGAGACACCAGTGCTGCCCCCAGGATTTGGGTTCCCCTAAGGAGGGGCTCGTTCTGCTGGACAGCGGGTCCCACCTTTCCACTGGGGTCTCTTCCAGGAAGGACAGGTCATTTATGACCAGCCCTCCACATGGGGACCTCTCCTTGGAGATGCAGGAGTGAATCCTGCAAGATGCTGCCCAATTTCCATGTGATTTGTGGAACTTTGGGGTTTTTTACTGTGGGTTCTTTTTTTCCCCTTACTCTTTCCAGTGCTGCTATCACTGTTTTTTCTTGTCCTGGCTCTGTCACCATCCGGTGTCATCACTTGGGAGATGGAGGAGGAGGAGGAGGCAGAGGTGTTTCCTTGCAAGGAACAAATGTTGGAATAAGCCATCCTTGTTCAGCTGGCAGCATCTCCAGTGTCCCAAACACACTGGAGAGCTGGAAGCAAAGCCTGGCCACTCCACAGCCCTGCAAGGAAGGAGAGGGGACTTGAGGCTTGGAAAAAATATCCTGGCAGCACAACCTCATGGATTTTCTCTTTAAGAAAAAAAAAAACAGATGTGTCAGGATTTTGGTTGTTGGATGGGGTTTCCCTAAAGCAGCCAGTGCTTGCTGCAGAGAGTTTTGGGAGCCAGGCAAGGTGATAAATCCCTGACTGTTCATCACTTGACATCCCAAGGTGGGAGAGCAGCAGGGGCCTGGGTTGGGATCCCAAATCTGCCCAGTGCCCCCCGTCCATCCCTGAGACGGTGGCACTGAACTTCCTACTTGTTCCTTCAGTTCCTGATCCCCAGGGACTTGCAGATCCCAGCTGAAAGCACAACATCCATCACGGGGAATAACCACCCTCCATTCTGATGGGACAAGGGGAGATGGTTTTGCACTGCCAGAGGGCAGGGTCAGATGGGATATTGGGAAGAAATTCTTCCCTGTGAGGGTGGGGAGGCCCTGGGCACAGGGTGCCCAGAGAAGCTGTGGTTGCCCCATACCTGGAAGCGTTCCAGGCCAGGTTGGATGGGGCTTGGAGCAACCTGGGATGGCAGAAGGTGTCACCCATGGCAGGTGTGGAACAAGACAGGATTTAAGCTCCCTTCCAACCCAAACCGTTCCAGGATCATGGTCTACCATGGTGACCTCTTCTCACCTGATCCAATTCCCCTCTCTGTGCCATCCCCCTTCCCAAGAGCTTCCTGATGGCTTGTTAAGCCACTTCAGAGCATTGACCTGATTTTCTCCTGGTCTCCAGGATGTTTCCTATCCTGCTGCCATGGGCCTTGGCTTCTCCTCCCACCCTCCCACGGCTGCACGGCCGCGCATTCCTCCGCGTCGGAATCTCCGCCTTGCTATCTAAGGAGCTGAAGGATAATTCCAACCCAGCCCTAATACTGGCTGAAAATACTGGCATCCACCTCCACCTCCCGTCCTCCTGCACACACATCCAGCTCCTCGAGTGCTCTGATTCTCTGCCGTGTTTAAACAGCCATCACTGACAGGCAGCTCTCGATCCAGCAGGTTATTTTCTTTCCTGGCTGGAGGGTTTTTTTCCCCCTTTTCCAAGCCCCAGCTGGTTCCTGCAGTTTCCTTTCCTAGTGACTGGGTTGGATTCTTCCCGCTGAGTGTCTATGCTGAGATTTACCTGCAAGTGGGACTGGAGCAAGGCTGTGTCTGGCATTAACTTCAAACCCACCTTTGCAGAGAATCTCAGAATCACAGAACGGTTTGGGAGGGACCTTAAAGGTCACCCAGTTCCAACCCTGCTGTCACAGACAGGGCTGCCACGTGAGGCTGGAATGAAGCTGTGGCAGCTCCAGAATCCTCCAGTTCAAGCAATGAGTTGCCAAAAGGTTTTTCAGGACAGAGAAGGTGGGAGAACCCTGCTGGCACAGAGTGGGCACAGCGACCACCCAGGACTCCTGTTTCTGGCTTTTAAAACCCTCTGATGGTGGGGTCACTCCTTCACTCCCAAACATCTAAACAGCTTACCCAAAGAGCCAGCCTGAGTCTTTCTCCAAGTGATTTGTCCATTGCTTTTTGCCCATCCCTTGTGGAAAGGCAGAACAGGGCATTTCCTCCCTCTTCCATCCCTCCCTCCCTAGACAAACCTTCTTCTATCTACCTGAAGATGTTATCATCATTCTTTCTTTCTCGAGGGTAAACAGCCTGAATTCTTTCAACCTTTCTTCATTGGTCACTCTCCTGTCCCACCAGGATCTGCTGAGGAACTGGAACCGGGGGTCCTCAGTGGGGCCCTCCATGAGCCCACCTGACCCCTGTTTTGCAGGGAACGTGGGGCTGCACCAGGAGCACCACAGGACCCTCACAAGGCTGCAGATACTGTGTGTCTTCCAGGAGCTCACAAATCACCTCCATTTCATGGGATTTGGGGGATTCTCCACACGATTGCCCATTCCCAGCCAGCTGAGAGCCCGCCTCCCTTTCCTAGGGGAGCTGCTGATCGCTTCAGAGTGCTCTGCTCGGAGACAAAGTTCATCCCACCCAGCTGATTCAATAACATCGACCTTATTAAACCACTCTGCCCTGCTCTGTCTCTATTTTTCCAGCACTAACTGCATTACCATCCCGCTCGCATCCGATCTTTCCGGTGAGGGCTGGGGCTGGAAAAGCACAAAGCCGTGCAGCTGTCTGGGCATCATCCGTCTCCCCCTTCCCCCGGCACAACAGGTTCCCAAACGTGCTGCAGCTTCTCGGGGCATCTCAGGTGTCTGAGGGGCAAATAAGGCATCAACCCCTTCCACAGATGGATTATGTTCCCCAAATCCCTTTTTTCAGGTCAGAACACCCCTCTGAGAGCCGAAGCTATCCACGGTGGAGAGATGTGGATGTCACCAGGAAATCTGAGCCCAGCGTCCATCGGGGCACAGCCCCGCCCCCTGATTCCCTGCAGCCTCCCAGTGTTAATTTCCCTTCAAAAGGAAGCAATTTGGGGTTATTTTTCAACCAATGCTGCACACAGAGGCTGTTGTGCTTTTCCACAAAACGAACCACCCCAGCCATCCTGGGCAGTGTGATCCCTGCTCCAGTCGGGATCTGCATCCTCAGGAGTTGTAAGTCACCACCGTGTGTCCAGCCTGGACTTCTCCATCTGGAAAATGGGAGACGATTGCTGCGGCTCCCTTGGCTGCAGCCATTCCTTGCAGGATATGATCAGGGAATTTAGGTGACCTGTGCTCAGACACACTCCCAACGCAGCAAGAAGAGCCAGGATACAGAATTCCCAACATCCCAGAACGCCTTGGGCTGGAAGGGACCTTGAAGACCATCTCATTCCAACCCCCCTGCTATGGACAGATATCATTGATTTTGGTTAAAAACAAGACAGCGGAGATTTTGGGGGGCTGGAGAGCCCCATGGACACCCCAGGGAAGAGGCTGTAGGGACGATGCTGAGTCGCTCCCCCTGGCCCTGTGACTTGGGGTCTGGGGCAAATTCGGGTGCCTCACACAGGGTGAAAGTGTCCTTCTCCATCAGGGCCATGCCCCCAAACACCCCACGGAGCCCTGTGGTGTCGGTGCTTTGCTCAGGGACCTGTTATCAGCCAGCTCTCACAGAGCTCTGACGTGGGAATCGATAAAAACTCTCCTTCGGTGCTTTTCCGTCTCTGGCAGTGCGTGAGCCAAGGTGGCCAAAGCCCAGCGGCTCCGTCCTTGGTGCCCTCTTCCTTTTCCTCTCCTCTCCTCTCCTCTCCTCTCCTCTCCTCTCCTCT
>WAAG01032270.1:48083-59984 GCA_013390105.1 Tichodroma muraria | reverse complement strand
CGGCCCCGATCCCGCCCCACCGCGCCCCCAGCCCTGACCCGGGGCGCGGAGCGGGCACAGCCGGGCCCATCCCGCTGCCGCTGCCGCTGCTGATCCCGCTCCCGCTCCGTGCCGGACGCGGCCGGCGGCGCAGGAGGCCGGGGCCATGGCGCTGGACGGGATCCGCATGCCGGACGGCTGCTACGCCGACGGGACGTGGGAGCTGAGCGTCCATGTCACCGACCTGGGCCGCGACGTCACCCTGCGGGTCACCGGCGAGATCCACATCGGCGGCGTCATGCTGCGCCTCGTCGAGAAGCTCGGTGAGTGCCCCGGGACCCCTCGACCAGCCCGGCACCCTCACAGTGCTCAGCACCCTGCTCCAGGACTGTGCTTTAATTCCCAGCACCCTGCCCAGTGCAGTGCCCAGCTCCCAGCACTCTGCTCCAGGACTGTGCTTTAACTCCCAGAACTATGCCCAGTGCCGTGCCCAGCCCCCAGCACTCTGCTCCAGGACTGTGCTTTAACTCCCAGAACTATGCCCAGTGCAGTGCCCAGCTCCCAGCACTCTGCTCCAGGACTGTGCTCCAGCACCCAGAGCCCTGCCCAGTGCGGTGCCTGAGCACCCCACTTCAGCCCCAGCACTCTGCTCCAGTATTGTGCTCCAGCTCCCAACACCCTGACCCAGTACCCTGACCCAGTACCCTGCTTTAGCTCCCAGCACCCTGACCCAGTACAGTGCTCCAGCACCCTGCACCAGAACTGTACTTTTGTCTCCCAGCACCCTCTCCCAGTGCTGTGCTTTAGTTCCCAGAATCCTGCCCCCGTGCAGTGCCTGAGCACCCAGTGCTGTGCTCCAGCAGCCTGCTCCAGCGTTGCGATTTAGCTCCCAGCACCCTATCCCAGTACTTTGTCTCCCAGCACCCTGCCCCAGGTCCCAGCATCCTGCCGCAGTACTGTTTTAGCTCCAGCACCCTCTCCCAGTACTCTGCCTTAGCTCCCAGCACCAGGGAGCAGCCCAGGTCTCCACACCCTGCCGTAGCCCCCCATCCCAGCCCCCAGCAGCTCCCCCTCCCCCTGCACCTTTCCAGGCTCTCGCTCTCACCTCCTCCCCCGGCCAGACTTTTACCACCGCGGGGCCTCAGCCCCATCCACCGGCTGCTTCACACCCAGGATTTTACACAGAGTTCGGAAACAGCTCCTTTTTCGGACCGGGGGTGGAGGTTTGTGGGCGCTCCACAGTTCACGGCAAAACTCCATCCTCAAATTCCGTGCGAGCAAAGCGCTCCCGAGGGCCCGTGGGGCGATCAGTGGGGTGATGTGGGCGAGGGGACCTTGGGGACACGGCGCTCTGCGGTGGCTTTGGGTGCGTGCACACCTGGACAAAGAGCCCGTTTGTCCGGGACGCGTGGGAACTCCGGGACCTGGACAGGGCTCGGTCCCCGCCGCAAGCGGGGAGCCCGGCCCCGCCGAACCTCCTTCCTCCCCCTTATCCCTTTATCGGTACTTTATGGCTCGGCTGTGTTTAGTCAGCGGTGCAGCCCGAGCTGATGGCTGTAATTGCGCAAATAAAATATTAATTGCGAGGTCCCGCGCGTGCCTGCGGCTGTGGGAGTAGCGGAGCTGTCAGCTGCAGGTCCCGCTCCGCTGCGGAGCCCGCGGGTGGCTTTAAAAAGCCCATCTTCTTCCCCCGTGCTTAGGTTTTGATTTATTAATTATCTGGAGTCGCAGGAAGGAAGAGATGGATATAAATACGCTGGGCTTCGAAAGGAAGCGAGCGCTCGCTTCAAAGGGTCTCGTGCTGGAGGCAGCCTGTACTCCCCGAAAACTTCATTTTATTCTGGTTTGGGTTTTTTACTTTTTACTTTAACGCCGGAGGTGCGCGAAGTTTTGCTGAAGTCGAGCGCCCTGTGGCTGGGGAAAAAGCAAACCGTCTTTCTAGGGGTGATAAAATGTCCACCCACGAGTGAAGGTGCGATGCTCCCCTCGGTGCTGGGTGTCGGGAGATGCGGGAGCTGATCCCGGCCGAAGCTTGTGAGGAGAGCCAGGCATGTGCGCGGGGCCGGAGCCCGGCGAGGACCTAAATTAGCTCCTGACGTAATCCATCCCCCCCCTAAACGTTTGCCCGGATCCTCTCCACTTGTTAAATTAGGGATTGTATGAGAGGGAAGGAATGCGGCATGGAGAGAGGATGGAGCTCCCCGGGGGACTCAGCCCCAGTGCCTCCCTTCCCGGGATGGTCAGATCCATGGATATCTCCGGCTGTTGCCTTCCCTTTCCCCTTGGCTTTCGTCGCCCAGCCAAGCTATACGTATTTAGTTCCTTTTAATCTTCCTGCGTGTCAGCTCTTCCAGCCCTCTCATTATTTTTATGGCTCTTCTTTGAGCTCCTGCCAGTGAGCGGGGTCGGGTTTAGCGGGGCGGGGTGGGTCGGGGCTCGTTCCTCATCCTCCCGTGCTCCTCAATGCCTCCCTTCATCCAGCCTCTGCGCTGCCTCGTCTCCACATAAATCCATTTTGCAATTTTTCCACATTGAAACCCTCTCGCTGCGTTTTTAACCTTTTCCTCCCTGTCATTCTTCTGTTTAATTCCTTACTTCAGCAACTTTCAGTGTTAAAAAAAATTACTCTTCTCCTGCCAAGCAGATTTTCTGCTGTGAGTTTTAAGGAAATTTCCTAAAAATTAAGTTTCCTTGCAGTGCTGTGTTTCCCTGTGGGATCCCCCGTGGGCTGTTCCACTTGCACACTGCGAGGGGAGGAAGGAAGGCGGGTCAGTGCCTTGGGCTGGGGTTTGCCTGTTGCATCCTTTGGAACAAATCCTGCAGGCTTTGGAAAGGAGATTTCTGTGGCCTGTTCCACTGAAGTTCAGGACATCAGTGGGAATTTGCAGCAGATCAGCCAAACTCATTGTAGGGTGCTGGTACAAGCTCTTCACCATCAGGAACTTGCTGCTCCTCCCAGCAGCAAGGAGAGCTTGGAAAAGGGAAAAATCTTGATTTACATCAGCATTTATTGATGCCTGTAGGAGAAAGAGTGCAGTAAATATCCTGTTGGGATGAAGCAGGAGTCCAGCAAAGCCTCTCCTCCTTAACTTCAGGGCTGCAGGTATCCATAAATCCCATGGACTCGGTCCCTGCCTGCGCAGAGCGGCTGCAGTTGGACTCTTTGGGAACAGGCACTTAAAATCCGTGCCTGATGCAGGCAGGGGTTGGAGGAAGCCCAAGCAGCAGAGAGGGATTCTGGTAACTCAAGTGAATTGCAATGACCTGTTGGCTCTCCTGTTATTCATCACCCGCTGGATTAAGCCACTCCGTTAATTGAGCCGTGCCAAGTTCTTGGCAAAGTCATCCCTGAAAAATAATCAAAAAACTGCTGAGGTTTTAAGAGCAGCAGCATTTAGTTGCTCTGTGAGGGCTGGGGTCTGTACTGGAAACTCCTGGTGCTCTCTCAGGGATTTTTAGGAATTTTGCCACTATTGACTTACAAACAAAAAAAAAAAATAAGCGAGGCTTAAAATCACTGGGAGCAGAGGAAGGAAGGAAGTGAACGCAGGTTATTGTTGTTGTCAACTTGAGGCTGTTTTAAACACATGGAATTAAAAAAATCCTGCGTTTTTTGAAACGCGCTTGGGAGGAGCTCTGTGGGATTTATGGAATTCTGTGGGATATATGGGGGATGCTCCGTCTGGTCGTGGGAATAAAGGAATAGCTGACAGAAACAGGGCAGGGGGGACAAATAGTGTCTGGCAGAGGCCCAGTCTGAGACAGATGACCTAAATGTGCACTGAGCAGATTCAGAAAGTCCGTGGATAGAAGTTTTGTGATGGAAATGTGGATTTCTCTCTGGGATTCTTCTACAGGCTATGGGAGGATATGGGTGGCAGGAGACTCCAGCTCCCGGGGTTTGCTGGGAGCACTGAGCACCTTTTTGGGCTTGTACCTGAGGAAAATGGATAAGTGAGTGAAAGTAAGTGGAATGATGGATTTCCTTCTGGAACAAAAGGGGTTAAGGATGGGTAGTGTGGTGGCATCCCTATTTTAGTGACCTGGGATGGGCAGGAGAGCTGACATGGATAAATGTCAGAGCAAACCCTCTGCCCTCAGACAGGTTGACAATGGCAGGCAGTGATGGCATCTCCTGAAGCCTTGGGGTTTCTTGTGAATTGAAGGTGGGATAAGGGTTTGTGCCACTGCTTTAACCTCCACTGTTCCCTATGGCAGCTCCTGCACTATCTCCTTTGTGTCACCTGGGAGAGGGTGGGATGCCATTTGAGGACTGGCACAGGAGTTGTCCCATGCAGTTTTGGTTGTAGCACTTCAAGCTCTTTTTTAAAGTGTTTTCAGCCTGCAGATGTGTCTGGTATTCACCCCAGGGGCTCTTTTCACCATCAAATAGACTTTGCTGTGTTATCTTCCAAGGATTTCAGCTCCATTCCTTGCAAGTTCAGTTCTAAATATTGGTGGTGTTCTGCCTGTGAAGTCTCCTCTCCTTAATGGACCCCTGAAAGGTTTATGAATAAAACACCAACAAAGTGCAGCGTCATTGATTTGCCCAGGTTTGTGTTTGAGGTTTTGCAGTGCTTATAAACACTCCAGGCCCTCATGAGACTCGCTGGGGAAATTCTTTGCCTTGCAACTGGAATGAACTCTTAGAAACAGCTTAAGGCTATGGGGGAGAAATGCAGAGTCCTTGTCCCAGCCCATTCCTGTTGTAAACACAAGGCAGGAGGAGGCTGCAGGGCTTTGTCTTTTGGGTGGCTTTTTCCTTGTGCTTTGGACTTTGCTGGAATGCTGCATCCAGATCTGGGGACTCCAGCACAGAAAGGACATGGAGCTGCTGGAGAAAATCCAGAGGAGGCCACAGAGATGCTCCAAGGGCTGGAGCCCCTCTGCTCTGGAGCCAGGCTGGGAGAGCTGGGGGTGCTCACCTGGAGAAGAGAAGGCTTCCAGGGAGAGCTCAGAGCCCCTTGCAGGGCCTAAAGAGCTGGAGAGGGACTGGGGACAAGGGCTGGAGGGACAGGACACAGGGAATGGCTTCCCACTGCCAGAGGGCAGGGATGGATGGGATAATGGGAAGCATTCTTCTCTGTGAGGGGCTAGCCCAGGTTGCCGAGAGAAGCTGTGGCTGCCCCTGGATCCCTGGAAGTGTCCAAAGCCAGGTTGAACAGGGCTTGGAACAGCCTGGGATAGTGGGAGGTGTCCCTGCCCATGATATGAGATGGGCTTTAAGTTCCCTTCTAACCCAAACCTTTCTGGGATTCTCTGATTGTAGCCAGACTTCCCAGAACGAGGTGTCTGAGCATCAGTGCTTGGTGCCAGATACGAGCTCAGGGCGTTTCTCCAGCCTGTGCCCACGATGTCCCCTGGGCACCTTCCCTTGGGACATCCACAGGTGCTCATCTTCCCATCAGTTGCCACCTGAGATGAGAAGGATTTTTTTCCTTCAAAATCAGCACTGGTAACTGCTCAGTGTGCTTTCCAAGTGCGTGACAGCCGTGAGGGGACTCCAAGTGCCGTTCAATCCTCAGGGAGCTGTTTGTGTTCCCTCTGGGGCTGGGTGCTGAGAGCTTGTCCCAAATAGTGTCACACACATGGGGGTGGTGTTTGCTGGGGTTTGGGCAGGCACTGACCCCGCTCCAGATTTTCCTGGAAAATTTCTTCCCAAGCTTTTAAACAGCAAAACCTGCCCAGCTGGCCGGTGGTGGTGGGATGGTGAGCAGAGGGAGATCTGGCACCCCCTGAGCACTGAGGTCCTCCTGCTCCTGATCCAGGCAGCATTTTGGGCTGTTCTGAGTTGGAATTGGTACCCAGCTGGATGCTTCCACTTCAGCAGCATCCTCAAGGACACCAGCAGAGCTGATCCCATTCCCTGCTTTTCCATATTGCCACTTGATTAATCCTTTCACCTGTGGCCTGTGCTGATCCTTACCCTCCAGGCAGCACATTTTTGGTGACAGATATTTAAGTGACAGCGTGCCAGTGCTGTGAGCACACGCCCCAGCCATGCACATCGATCGTGAGGGGCTGGCCTGTTCCTTTACATCCAGCTTTGGACTCCAGGGAGCTCCTACGTGGGCTCAGATTGATTGTGGCTCAAATAAAGTCCCCTTTGTGAGCCTGAGTGGAATATTCAGCTGATCTGCCAATGACCAGAGGAATTCAGGGTGGGGGGGAGGTAAAAGCCACATAGAGGCAGCTCCAGGCTGCAGTCACAGCAATTAATATTTGTACTCAGAGCTATGACGATTCTTTAAGGGCCAAAACAATTAAGATTTTATTTTTATTTAATTTTTTTTCGTTAAATTCTGTCACGGTGAGCCATCTGATTTGGCTGGAAAGAGCCTGGCCGAGCTCGCAGGTCCCGGTGGGAGGGGAAGGAGGGGGGGTGGGAGGTGGTGTTGGTGTTCCTGCAGATCCCAGAGCCTGGGTTTGTCACACCACAGACAGGAAATTGTTGGGTTTGCTGCTCCCACCCAGCCCAAATCAGTAGTTTCCTCTTGCAGCTCCCTCAGGTTTCGATTTGACATAAGGCACGTGGGGAAGCTGGTGCAGGGAGCTGAAAAATCATAGAAATCATCACATTCACACACTTCACCCTTTTTTTTTAATCCTTATTTTTTATTATTTTCTTTCCCTTTTTCTTCCATTTTTCTCTCCATCAGGGCTTGTGTTTCACTCAGGTATCTGCTGAGTCTGTCTAAACCATAGAAAAACTCAAATTGTACTCAGAATAGAATTCCTGGAAATGTTCAAGTCTATGTTGGACTTGGAGCACACTTGAAAGGTGTCTCTTGGTGTGGAATTAAATGGTTTTTAATGTCCTTTCCAACCCTTCTGTGATTCCGTGGTTCAGCAAACCAGATACCTGGATTTTAACCCTTGGTCTTTGATGTGTTAAAAAAAAAAAAAAAAAGGGAAAAAAAAGGGATTGTGGATAACTGCCTGAAATTGTGGATATGGGGGATGTTTACTGAGTTGGGAAAGATGAGGGATTATTTGCATTGCAAACTTCAGTTGTTTCAACATCACCAGGGACACCGACACCGCCAGCTCCTGGTTTGGGTGTTGGGGGAGTTTTTTTAGTGGTGGTTTTTCTGACAGATGAGGGGGAGGAAGGAAGGAAGGAGATTTACAACTCTTGTGGAGCTCACTGACTTCAGCCCAGCATCCAGCTCTGGGTGTGCTTGGGGGGGAAAAGTCTCGTGGTGTGAAAACATCGTGGAGAAGCTGCATTTCTTCGTTCTCATTCTGAAATGTGAATTAACTGATTGCTTAGAAAGGGGCAGAGAAACAAAACCGAGCAAAACTCAGCTGGTGGGATTCAGTTCTGAATGTTCCAGTGGCTTTCAGGGGTTTATGGTTTGGAATTTGGAAAAATGCTGAGGCACCCAAATTCCTGTTGGGTGGAATTTTAGCAGAGTTGCTGTAATTCAGTTTTCTTGCCCAGGTTTGCTTTTGACACATTGCCCTCATCCAGGCTGAAACTTCTAGCAGGTAGAACTGTTGGGACAGACCATGAGAAGTCCCCAGAAAACTAGAGGAAAGCTTTTTTTATTCATTTACTTTTTATTTCTGGAGAACTGATCTTGGTTTTTCTTTCATTCACCCATTTTCCAGCGAGGCTGCAGCACCTCTGGATGCAGCTCCCACCCTGTGGCCATTCAGATGTGAACCTCAGCTGGGAGCTGTGTGCATGGCATGGCCTGTGCCAGCAGTGATCCCACTCTTCCAGACCAGGTGGGATCTTGGGAGACCTCCACTTTCTGGTAAAAAGTGGCTGAATTTGGCCAAGAGGTTGAGAACATCTTTGGGAGGGGATGCACATAAAAAAACAGGCACTCCATCAGCTGCAGAAACCTTCCCGTTTCCAACTTCAGCTGATTTTTAGCTTGCAGAACATCCTGACAGCACCCAAAAAACCCACCTTGCCAGTGGATTTTAAATCTCTTCCCAGCCCATTACACCTGCTTGGCTGGTGGTTGTTTTCTTTCTTTTCCCCTGCTTCCTGCAGGCACGTGTACTTTGGGAAGGGTTAATTGCTGAAACTCCAATTCAATTATGAAGTCTGGGCTTTTATGAAATTGCCTGGAAGAAGCTTTGTCCCTGTCTTGCTCAGCTTCTCTTGCTGGCTGATGCTCCACAGAGCTTTGTCCAGCTCCAGAGCTTCTGCAGCAGGAATTGTCCCTATCCCTCATGTCCTGCCCCAGGGCTTTAGTGCCAGGATTTGGGCCTTCGATGGGTGAGGCAGATCCTGGCTCAAGGCTGGAGGTGTTAAATTCCTTTAAAAGTGTTTTGTGTTCATTAATGAGCTTGGAGTGACAGGCAGAGCCAAAAAGAAATAATGGAATTGTGGAACGGTTTGGCTTGGGAGGGAGCATCTCATTTAACCCCTGCCATGGGCATGGACGCTTTCCACGATCCCAGGGTGCTCCAAACCTTGTCCAGCCTGGCCTTGGACACTGCCAGGGATCCAGGGGCAGCCACAGCTTCTCTGGGCACCCTGTGCCAGTGCCCTGTTCTTCCGACCATGATCCCACATGGATCTGTAAGAGAAGGACCAACACTTAAAACAGTGGAGTGGGGTGAGGCTGCCTGAGGTATCCTCAGGGCTCCAAACATCACTTCCCAAGGATCTAAGCTTTAACCAGGGGTTAACCATCACTGGGGAATCGTCTGGTGAGAGGCTGGGAATTCAAGGTTGGGCATTCAGGTTGTCCATCATCCTCCTTTCCCTGCCTGATGCATCTTCCCTCCCAGTACACGTCCTTTGGCTCCCTTACTGAGTGTGATGTCTTTTTGGCAGGACCAGCTCCTCTGGCTTGCACATTCCTCAGGGCTGCAGGCTGCTGTCACCCTGGGACACTTGTCCTTTTTGGAGAGGGAAGGGAGCATGATCCAGGGCTGGAGAGTGAGGAAGGTTGGACTGCTCCTCAGGTCAGCTCCCTGGAGAAGTGCTTTTCCTTCCTTCCTTCCTTCCTTCCTCTGCTGCTGCATTTCTGCCCAATGCTTCCTATTTTGTGCTGGATGAATCATGGAAACCACATTCCTTAATCGAGTTTTCTGCCATTTCTCATGATTCCCATAGGGCCAGGAGCAGCTAGTGAAAGCCTCCTCTGGAGGGCTGCGTGAAGAATGGGGGAGAACAGTTGGCAAAATCAGGATCCTGTTTCAAAAGAAATCCAATTAAAAAAATACTAATCCACCCTTGCTTTCCTTTGTTCCGTGCCACAGAAAAATGAGTAATCCACATTTCTCTGGGTTGCTGGTGCAGGGATTTAAAGGAATTCTGCACAGCTCTGGCAAAGACCTTCCTGAGCCCATCAGTGCTGGGGGTGTTGGGGAGCTGAGGTGATCTCAGCTTTTGGCTCCTCTGGAGAGTTTCCCAATATTCCATCTGGGTTCAGTGGTGCTGGAAAACTTCTCTCCCTCCTCAGGGGTTTAGACAGGATTGGGTATGGCTGTGCAAGCATTTAAATGGAACAAAAAGCTACCAAATATCCAAAAAGCTAAAAATTGCAGGGAAAATTTTGCAGGGAAACGTGATGCTACATCCATGGAAGTGTTCAAGGCCAGGCTGGACAGGGCTTGGAGCAACCTGGGATACTGGGAGGTGTCCCTGCCCATGGCAGGGGAGTGGAACAAGATACAATCCAAGTTAATAAACTTTCAAGTAAGCTAATTGAGCAATCCTATTAACACTGGAAAGAACTTCCTTCCTCAAGTTTACTTTAGAAAAGCAGCAGCTTTCAGGCTTGGTAGGATTTGCTGTTCTCCCTGCATCCCATGGACTGAGCATCTTGATCCCTGCACTGCCAGGAGCAGCGTTTTGGGATAGTTGGGGTTGATGTATCAGCTCTTCAGGACTCAAATTACCACCCCTGCCTCGTCAAGACACGGACTTTCCATTGCAAAGCTCACTTTAGAATCCCAATAAAAGGCAATAAAAGAATCCCACTTCTTTTTCCAGCAGCGCCTTAGCGCGTTCCCTCGTTAGCAGCAGACGCTCCGTAATTTCCCTGAGCAAGGACAGACACATGGAACATCCACATGCAGCGTTGCATCCCAATGTGCTCAGTCTCCTCCACTCGGCTCTTTTTTCCCCCTCCCTCTTCCTTTTTTCCCTTGTTTTTGAATCGCTCCGTGCCACTGCACGGGGGCTTTGACGTCAGGACTTTGCCATGAGCGTGTGCCCTGGCACGTTGGGATAAGAGGGAGGTCTCCTGAACTGGGTCGTGCTCATGGAATCACAGAGTTGGGAACAAGGCTCCTTTTGTCCATGTTTTTTTGGTGGTTGGTTTTTACTTTATTAAGTCCAACTATTTTTCATGCAAGAAATATTCATCTCAGGCTGAAGTTCCAGCACAGGTCCACCCTTTTTTGGGCACCTCCGCAGATGGGTGTGGATCTTCTCCTGAATTTTTGTTTTCTTGAAAATAAAATAGGATTAAATTTTTGCAGGGGCAGACAGTGATAGGACTTATTCCTACTAAGGGGGAATGGTTTTGAAGAGAGGAGATTTTTAGTCCCAGCTCATTCCTGTTGTAAACGCAAGGCAGGAGGAGGCTGCCGGTGACTTTGTGTTCTTTGTGCTTTGGACTTTGCTGCATCCAGATCTGGGGTCCTCATAGGAAGGATGTGGAGCTGCTGGAGCAAATCCAGAGGAGACCATGGAGATGTTCCAAGGGCTGGAGCCCATCTGCTCTGAAGCTGAGCTGGGTGTGCTCACCTCGAGGAGAAGGCTCCAGGGAGAGCTCAGAGCCCCTTGCAGGGCCTAAAGGGGCTCCAGGAGAGCTGGGGAGGGACTGGGGACAAGGGATGGAAGGACAGAATGGGGGAATGGCTTCCATATTTATATATGAAAAAAAACATATTTTTATGGCTTCCATATCTATTTCCATAGATTGGAAACTGGGGGTTCTTGGCTGTGACGGCGGGCAGGCCCTGGCACAGGGTGCCCAGAGGAGCTGTGGCTGACCCTGGATCCCTGGAAGTGTCCAAAGCCAGGCTGGACACTGGGACTTGGAGCAGCCTGGGGTAGTGGAAGGTGTCCCTGCCCTTGTGGGGCTGGATGATCTTTAAGGTCCCTTCCAACCCAAACCATTCTGGGATTCCATGAAAACAATGGTGAGAGTTGCCCGTGGTGGCAGATCCAGGGGAATTTCAGGGACCGTTCTGTGTTTTCCATGGATAAAATCCCTTGCACAGGTGGTGGCTGCAGAATGGTGCTGTACAGGCTGTTTTCCATTGCATGTGTCAAATACATGTGGGCAATGTGATTAAAACCCCTCTCAAGTCCCATTAGCTCCGGGAGCATCAGCTTCTCCTGGCTGCAGCTTTATTACATCAATCTGATGATAATTTTATGGGCTGTTTATCTCCCTGTTTCAAAGTATAATTTTTCAAGTGTTGTGACCAGAGGCTGGAGGGATTTTTGTTCCATTTTGAACTTTGCTCTGCAATTAAATCCCTGTTGGGGGACAGAGGGGACTCACCAGTGCACTCCAGAAGACTCATATTTTCCTAAAATTACAGATTTTGCCTCAAGACAGCGATTGTGTCACCCAGCAAACACATCAGCATTTCTGCTGGACTCGTGATAAATGAAAATAGCTCTGTTTTTAAATTTTTTTTTTTGCTCCATAATTATCCTGGAAGGAGTGGCTTTGGCATGTTTGAAGGAATCTGGGTTTCCAGAGGTCAGTGGGAGCAGTGAGGAGGTTGGAGGGAGGGAGCAATGGGTTCAGCTACACAGATACATGAGTGTTACACTTTACATATATATATATATATATGTATATGTATATGTATGTGTATATGTATGTGTATGTTTATGTGTATGTATGTGTATACATGTACATATATGTGTGTATGTATAAAATAAATATATAACCAATATGAATAAATGTAAATAAATATACATATTTT